>JAXQQM020061306.1:0-48361 GCA_034641835.2 Pinus albicaulis | reverse complement strand
AATTGTTGGAATTTTTAACATTCCAGAACAACAATGGAGAATAAACTTCCCCCTCTTCAACACAGAGAACAATATATAAAAAAAATTCTTTACTGGAGACAGATTTTTTTTACTGTAAAACTATTTCATTAATCTTCAAAAACTTGGTTACAAAATCACCTCTGCCTGAGGGAATAAAAAAACTTTGACTGCTTCAAAACACAGTTCAAAACAACTCACACTCTCTAAAATTTCACTCTGGAAAAATACTCTGTCTCTTCAAAAATGAATGCACTGCTGTGCCATTCAAAATCTACTACACTGCTGCTGTGTGTAAAAAAAACTTACAAACTAAAAACTCTGCACTGCTGTGCTCTCCAAGTATTTTTTACTTCTGCTGTCTGAGAAATAAAAAACTTACAATACAAAAAACAATGCACTCAGCACCTTTTACAATATATAAAAATAAAACTATTTTAAAATAAACTATTTTAAAAACTTTAAAATAAAAAAAAACTAAAATCAAAATTTTGAATATGGCCCACGGCCCTTTCCTTTTGCAATGCACTATATATATGATATATATGTTTGATATATATATGTAAGACATATATATATTCATATGTTCACTGTACGCACGATTTAAACCAAATATTAAAGGACCTTTGACCATGTTTTAAAACCGGATTTCAAAACAGAAATTAAACCAGCGTGCATAAAAATTCCGCGTGCCAAAAGTGATTGCTGATGTCAGCAAGATTGTGATGCGGGATTTTTATTAAATCCGCCCTAAGATTTTCCCCGGGTCCGATTTTCAGCAGCCTGTACGGCAAAAAATGTGATGCGGGATTTTTCATAAATCTGGCTTATGAAATTTCAGGTCCGGGCTGCTCCAATTTCTCCGTATCGAAAAATTGCTGCGCTGAGGTTGACTGCACAAGAAAAAATGGCAAGCGGCTACTGTGTCCTGCAAAACAGAAATGGTAGGCGGCTTACACAGCGTTCTGCAACCAGAATTGGAAGGCGGCTTACGCTGCTGAAAGTAATTTCAACACTCCCCCTTACTTTCAGCTGCTGGGTTATCAGTCATACCCAAACATTTCCTCAAAAACTCAAAACTCTTCTGCCCCAATGGCTTGGTCAGAATGTCTGCAAACTGCTCCTGAGTTCTGCAGTGTTCCAAAACAATTTCACCATTGTTTACTAATTCTCTGATGTAATGAAACTTTGTGTCAATGTGTTTCGTTCTCTTGTGAAACACATAATTCTTGGATAATGCAATAGCTGAGCTATTGTCACAATAAATCATTGTTCCTTTTACTTGCTCTTGGCACAAACTTCTTAACATCCTCCTCATCCAAATTGCTTGACAAGCTGCTGCTGTGGCTGCCACATATTCTGCCTCTGCTGTAGACAATGCTACAATGGGCTGTTTTTTAGAAGCCCATGAAATGGATCCTGAACCCATGTGAAAAACATAACCGGAAGTGCTCTTCCGATCATCTACACTTCCAGCCCAATCACTGTCAGTGTATCCAACTAAATCTGAATTTTCTGAAGTAGTATATAAAATACCAAATCTTTTTGTACCTTTAACATACCTCAAAATTCTCTTTGTTGCCTGCCAATGTGCATCCTTTGGCTTCTCCATAAATCTGGAAATTAAGCTAACAGCATGCATTATGTCGGGCCTAGTTGCAGTCAAATACATGAGGCTGCCAACTATGCTCTTATACAAGCTAGGATCAAAATCCTTGCTGCTGTCCTCTCTGCTGAGTTTTAATCCCATCACTGTGGGAGTGATCGATGCCTTGCTCTCCTGCATATTAAATCTTTCAAGCACTTCATTAACATATTTTGCCTGTGAGATAAAAATCCCATTTTCATCTTGTTCTACTTCTATTCCTAAGAAGTATTTCAACAAACCCATGTCAGTCATTTCAAATTCTTCTTTCATGATTGTTTTAAAATTTTCAATAAGGTAATTATCATTACCTGTGAAAATAACATCATCAACATATAAAACTACAATCAACATTTTACCATCTTTTTCTTTGATGTAGAGGGTGGGTTCTCCCTCACACTTTTCAAATCCATTTTCCAGTAGATAGGAGTCTATCCTACTGTACCATGCTCTTGGTGCTTGCTTCAGCCCATAAAGAGCTTTCTTCAATTTGCACACTTTGTGCTCTTGGCCTTTTTTCTCATAGCCTAGAGGTTGTTCAATGTAAACCTCTTCCATTAACACTCCATTTAGGAATGCTGACTTTACGTCCATTTGGTAAACTTTCCACTTGTTTTGTGCTGCTATGGACAGCACTGCTCTCACGGTTTCCATTCTAGCAACCGGTGCAAAAGTTTCCTCATAATCTATCCCATGCTTTTGCTTATACCCTTTGACAACAAGCCTTGCCTTGTGTCTCTCTATTTTTCCTTCAGCATTACTCTTGGTCTTGTAGACCCATTTAACTCCAATGACATCTTTACCTTTTGGGAGTTCAACCAAATCCCAAGTCTTGTTTCTTTCTATGGCATTGATCTCCTCATCCATAGCTTCTATCCATTTCTTTTCCTTAATAGCTTCTTCAAAGTGGATAGGGTCTTCAACATGACAATATAAAGCAAACAAAGAATTGATACCTTCATTCGCTGCCTCTTGTGCATAAATGTCATTTAAATTTCTGAACTTCTTACCTCTTTCACTTGATGTACAAATGCTTGAAGAAGCACTTGAATTTCCTCCTTGTGGTGTGCTTGGAGAAGCACTCTCATTTCTCCTCAAGGGTGTCTCTTGCTGCTCTTGTGTTTGTGCTGCTGTTTGGGGATGTATTTCAGCCAATTCATCATCATCTTCATCATGAGATAAACAGTGTTTAACATTCATTGTTTTCTCTATGCTTCCATCCCAAGCTTCCTCCTCAATAAACTGAACATCTCTGCTCACAATAAACTTCTTGGTGGATGGGTTGTATAACCTGTAGGCCTTGGATTCCTCACTATATCCAATGAAAATACATTTCTCCCCCTTGCTGTCCAACTTCTTCCTTAGCTGATCTGGAATGTGTGCATAAGCCACACATCCAAAAACCTTCATATGTGTGACACATTGCTTTGTGCCACTCCATGCCTCTTCCGGCACTTTGTTCATCACTGCTTTTGTAGGGCACCTATTCAAAATGTATGCTGCACAATGTACAGCTTCAGCCCAATAATCATTAGGCAAATGCTTTGCCTTTAACATACCTCACCATGTCCATTATGGTCTGATTCTTCCTTTCACACTCCATTTCGTCATGAGTATATCCGGGTTGTAAATCGCTTTTGAATACTCATTCTCTCTGCAAAAACGTAGAAAATATTTAGAGATATACTCACCTCCTTTATCAGTCCTTAAGACTTTGATATGCAGTCCACTCTGGTTCTCAACAAGTGCTTTGAAATCGCAAAATTTTTCAAACACTTCACTTTTGTTTTTCAAAAATTAAACCCAAGTTTTTCTTGTAAAATCATCTATGAATGTTAAAACATAGTGGCTGCTAGCAAGCGATGGAGTTTGCATCAGTCCACACAAATCTGAGTGGACAATCTCTAAGGGTGCTTTTGCCCTTATGCTTTTCCCGGAAGCAAAACTTTCTCTGTGTTGTTTCCTCAAGATACAACCTTCACAAAGGCTGCCCGGTTTCTCTATCAATGGTAGACCTCTTGCCATTCCTTTTCTATTCAACAAATTAAGACCTCCAAAGTTGAGATGTTCAAATCTCAAGTTCCATAACCAATTATCATCTTTTGGTTCGCTTTGGAAAGTCTCTTGTACCACTGCTGCTATCTTTTCTTCATTCTTCAAATCTGCTCTCATTCTGAGAGGGAACATATTGTTCCTTGTCATCTTCACTTTAGTGATACATTGTTTGCCGCGTGGTTTATCCATGATGGTACAAACATCATCCTCAAAGAAAACATTATACCCCTTATGGACAAGTTGTCCAATACTTAAGAAGTTACACTTCATTCCTGGAACATAATAGACATCTACTATGGATTTCTTTGCACATTTCCTTGTTAAAACATTTACAATCCCTTTTCCCATAACAGAAACTTTGCTATCAGTTCCTAGTGTGACTTGTGACTTCACACTCTCATCTAACATAGAAAAAATTGCTAAGTTTCCTGTCATATGGTTACTGCAACCGGAGTTTAGAAACCATAGATCCTCACTTTTTTCTTCAGCCATATTACAAGCCAAAACAAATTATCTTGGCTGAGATTTTCTCTACTGAAATTTGCACTAGTTATATTTCCCATATCATGCTGTTTTTTTCTACATTCATTAGCATAATGACCATATTTTTTACAATAGTGACATTGGACATTGGAATTATCATACCTCTGTCCTTGAGCATTCTGTTGACCACTCTGCTGGCTGGCGTCGCTTTGGCCTTGATGCCGATTTGGATTACTCCCCTTCCTTGAGCATTTGTCGGACTCGTTTTTCCACTTCCTGCTTTCGCTTCTCGCTCTTCCCTTTTTGTTTCCTTTGCCTTGCCCTCTTCCTTTTCCAAAAGACATCTGGGTCTTAAAGGCATGCTCAAGAGATGAGTTTTCATTCCTACCCAATCTCTGTTCATGAGTCATCAGTGATGCATGTAGCTCATCAACTGAAAAACTTGTGAGATCCTTAGTCTCTTCTATGGTGGGGACAATCACATCAAATCTTGAGGGTAAACTTCTCAGGAGTTTTTCAACAGTCCTCTTGTCTTCAAGGATTTCTCCATGTGATCTTATTTGTGTGACCATTCCAATCACATGAGTGAAGAATGAGTCAATAGAGTCTGACTCTTTCATATAGAGAGTCTCAAAGTCTCTCCTCAGCAACTGAAGTTTTGTTGTCTTCACTTTTTCCATGCCTTGATAGGCTGTCTTGAGAGTTTCCCATGCTTCTCTAGATCTCTTGGCTGCTGCTATCCTTTGAAACACACTCTCATGCACTGCTTGATACAATAAGAAGAGAGCCTTGGAGTCTTTCTTCCTATTGCTCTTCAACAACTCTCTTTCTGCCTGAGTTAAATCTTCAAACTCGTCTTCATTTGTTGGCTCTTCAAAGCCATCCTCAACAAATTCCAATAAGTCTTGGGAGACAAATAATGCTCTCATAGTTATTGACCAGTAGTCATAATTTTTCCCATTAAACATTGGGAGATGGACATTTCCCATACCCATAACAGTGATGGCTCCAGCCATTCTGCACTCTTAACTATGATTTAAAAAAAAATTGACTGTGTATGTAAAACAATTTCACTATTCTCGCAAATGTGTTGACTAAAAATCAGATAGAGAAATACCTTGATTCTTTGGCCGAAGTCTTCACACCGCTGAGAAGCCGCCGCAACAAAGAACTCTTTCCTCTGGGCCTTCTTTGATCTTCAAAGAGTCTGACTTCAGCTCTGATACCATGTTGGAATATTTAAAATTCCAGAACAACAATGGAGAATAAACTTCCCCCTCTTCAACACAGAGGAAAATAAAAAAAATTTCTTCAGTGGAGACAGAGTTTTCACTGTAAAAATATTTCATTAATCTTCAAAAACTTGGTTACAAATTCACCTCTGACTGAGGGAATACAAAAGGCTTTGACTGCTTCAAAACACAGTTCAAAACACAACTCACACTCTTTAAAATTCACTCTGAAAAATACTCTGTCTCTTCAAGAAAATGAATGCACTGCTGTGCCATTCAAAAATCTGTTACACTGCTGTGCACTTCAAATTTTTACACTGCTGTGTGTAAAAATAAAACTTCCTTTCTGAAAAATCCACTGCTGTGCTATATAAGTCTCTTTTTACTTCTGCTGTGTAAAAAGAATTAAAACTTACAATACATAAAAAAATGCACTCAGCACCTTTTACAATATATAAAAATAAAACTATTTTAAAATAAAACTTTTTAAAACTAAACATAAAAAAAATCAAAAATCAAAAATGTTGAACATGGCCCACGGCCCTTTCGAATGCACGTTCATCTCATATATATATGTAAGACATATATATGTGTGCACTATTCGCACGATTTTTAAAACAAACATTAAAGAACCTTTGACCATGTATTAAACCGGATTTCAAAACAGAAAATTAAACCCTTTTTCATAAAAATTCTGCATGCCAAAAAGTTGCTGCTGATGTCACCAATTTGTGATGCGGGATTTTTATTAAATCCGCTTCATAAGTTTTCCCGGGTCCGATTTTCAAGAAACAGACGAGAAAAGTGATGGATTTTCATTAACCGTTCATTAAAATTTCAACCGGAGGTTGGATCAATGAGCCATGGCTGCTCACCAGCATCTAAGCCCGCAAACAAAGATGGAAGGCGGCTTCAAGATTTGTTCTTCAGACAAAAACTAAGGCGGCTCCTAACACAGAGCACTACGAAAGTAAGGTCAACAATATGATCCGTAGGTAGTGCTGTGCTCCTGAATTTCATCTCAAAGAGGTGATCGTGGGAAAAGTTCAATAACTCTCTCTCTGGGCATCGGATTGGAGTGCCGTAAAAAGTGGTCACAATTACACAGATGGTAGTTTTTTGGCTATCAATTTTAGAGGCAAAGGATGAAACAGGGACACGTGGAAAGTCATACAAGTTCGCTCTACTGAACCAGTCCATAATTAGGTCATTGTGGAAGATTGGATATAACTTTGTCTTGGAGAATCCAAATCAGGTCAGACCTATGGAATTCAAAAGAGAATTCATAGGGATAATTCAGTGCTAAATTTCAAATATTTAAGGGCCGCAATCACAGAGATAATCCAATTTCAAAATCGAGCTCCTCAAAAGCAAGAAAAAGGTGTGTATTGTTTTTTCCGAATTGCATAAGTCTTGTTTGAAGAATCAAGTTGAATTGATTCCAAGGGCATATTGAAGAATTTTTGTCAGTAATGGGTTCTATTATGCCTCCAAAATAATCTATACCCATTAATCCTCAAAAGCTATACTATGACACATGAAGAGGAAGAGTTGCAGTATGAGATATCAAAATTATGGTACCAAGTGCAACAAGTTTCAATCTTACGAAGAGCAATTCAAGATGAAATAGATGGTTTAAAAGTAGAAATGGAGGCTAAGTTGGATGGTTTCAAGGATCAAATAATAGAAAATATGGATGATAAATTAATGGAAGATCACATCGAGCATCAACAACAAGTTCTCCAACTCTCAAAGGATAACCCAACTTTGGTGCAGAATCTAATGAAACAACAGGAAGATCAACATCACATCGAAAGAAGTTATGAAGAAGTCATAGAAACAATAATTTGACAAGTACGATCAATTTCAGAGTATCTCAGCAAGTGGAAGAACTTTCTTGTAAAATATTTCACATGGGAGGATGAGAATTTTATACAGAAGCATCAAGAAATAATCAAGCGTTGAGGACAACACTTGTTTGAAGGAGAGGGGCATGTTAAGTCCCTATATTAATAGTGTAGCCCCTTATTATGTTAGTGTAACCCCCTTATTGTTATTATTGTACCCTTGTAACCCCCATTTTATTATTATTGTGCCCTTAAATTATTAATGTTAGGTCGGCTAGGATTACATTGTGGCCCACTAGGATTATATTGTGGCCCCATGGACTCCTATATATAGAAGGGGGTTTTGTTCATTTGTATCATCCAAGAATTGTTCATTTATGTAATGTATTGGAGGTTGCTCCTCAAACCCTCAAGTGGCTCATTTCTAAGGCGTTTATATCTCTTTTTCTTCTTTCCTCGAGCTAGTTACACAACAATCTCGCATCAAGATCATTCATCCTTTGCATTGCATCATAAGTTTAGATGCATTAAAAACTTACCTCCAAGAATAAGCTTGGTTGATAGATTTCTAGGGCAATCCTTCTCACTTAACTTGAGGGGCTTAGCAACTCTTCGGTGGTTAACAGGTGACCTTGCAATCATCAGAGCCACTGTCTCTGCAGTGCCGGAAGCACTGGGTGATAGAAGCCTATCAGAAGGTATAGTTAATCAAGCCCTTGCTTACTTCTTGGTGGACTCCTTCCCACAACCTACCTTGGAGCCTAGCTTCAAAAAAGTTAAGGGAAGGTCATACTTAGATTAGGCATCTAATTAAAATTAACCAAGATCTTTGCATCACATCTAAGATTTAGGATTTTCATTTCATTTAGGTTAGTGAAGCATAAAAGCAACAGTTGTCCATCTGATACTTGGTATGAATTTTATAAAGCAAGAGTATTGACAACATAAAGCACTACTCTCAAATATATCAATTCAATCTAATCCTTAAAATCTTGCTAGATTTAACCAAGTAGCTAAGCCATTCAACTGTGTCTTCCAGACTCGTTGATTCCCAACTTGTCCTTCATCATATCATTTCAATAGAGTCTACCCCTCATAGCTTGTTTTTGGGAGAGAGTTAGAACGGAGAGGTTGGCGATCAGGCTGACAGCCCCCGACCTGAGTCATTGTCGTAGTGCCTACACAATCTGAGCGACAACACAACCATTATACAAAAATCTTGTACATGCTTTTTTCTGGATTAGGTTGTTGTTAAAAATATTTGTGGTGAGGTTGTGGCTTTAAATCATGTTTTGCTTTTTTGTATTTGTTCGTTGTTAAAAAGCTCCAACGTAGATTTGCATCATGTTTTTTATATTCTGTGTTTTATCATTGTTAAAAAGCCTTGTGTTGGTTTTACGTTACATTTTCTTTTCGTAAGATGACCTTATCATTCTTTTCTTTAATCTAGCCTGTGTTGGATGCTTTGAATGGTTTGTGCCCTTATGTTTAGTGCTTTGAGTGGTTTGTGTGTTTGTGTGTCTCGATTTGGATAGTAATGTTTGTGAATGTTACAATACTTTATATTTCTCTATGTATATGTAATTTTATGTTAGTAATTAATTTTTGATGGAGTGATGTGATCATGTCAATGATTAATTTGTAGGAGGATTGATTCTACACATCTAATTCATTTAATTCCAAGTATGGAAACTTTGACAGCTAATTAATATCTTGAAGAATATTTTTAATAATTTACTCTTATCTAAATTGTATATATAATAATAACCTATGTTGCTAGGAAACGTAGGGATGGGGACGAGAACAGAGACGGGTGCGTCATTTTTTGAAACAAGGCGCGTGGGTTCGTCGGGGGTGTATATATGTGTGTGTGTGTGTGTGAGTGTGAATTTGTATATTTTCAAACTTTAAACATGAAAACTAAAATATTTATGATTTAAACTTTAAATATTTAAACATGCACATCATTGAACATTCAACATTTACATTGAAATTTCAAAATTCTAGTTTGATATCAAGTGAAAATTGGAGTTTACACATACTTGTCAATCTGACCCCAAGCCAATTTCGCCCAAAACTCTGGTAGGGAAAGAAAAGGCTAAAAGTCACATTCTTGACAAAAAATGTAAAAAAAAAACACGATTAAAAGAGTGTTTAGAAGAGCAAGTGATGTCAGTTGGCCATGAGAGAATGTGGAGATTATAGTAGAAAAACAAGAGTTTGGAATCGCAATATATGGCAGTAGACAATTTATTGTAGTTGCTTCAAGATTCTAATACTCGTCATAAGGAAGCTTTCCCATCTTTGACATCATGGGTCAATTTACTATTTAGAATTAAATTTTAATTTACTAATTTTGTTATGCAAACAGTTAAGTTTGAACACAGAAAAATTAGAATTAATTCATGCCTCACGGTGAATCTTCAAGAGCTACCTGTGAATCTTCAAGCAAGGATTGCATCTCTTTGGATTGCATCTCTATGGGAACCTCCAGTCACCGACACACACACCAACGAATGTCCCAAACACACCAGGGAATGCTCGTCGTCTAAATAGTCAAACAAAATGTTTGTAGTCTCAAACGGAATTTCGCGTCGAAAAGTAGAGCGATTTTAGGTTTTACGGGTTATGTATTCACCTTTTGACTTTCAACAATTTTTTTATATTTAAAATTTTATTTCAAAAATTGTTCAACAAAGAGCCCTAAAGAACTCGATTTTGGGGTTCCAAGTACCCATTATTGGGGTTCCAAGTACCCTAAACATCAAAAGCACCCAATTTTTTTTAACAGAAAACCCGATTCTTGGTAGAAGAACCCAGTTCTTATAGGTTCGTTTCGGAAGAACCCATACCCGAATCCGGTTCTTGGGTTCAAGAACCCCACCCCTAGGTTCGTGAACCCATGCAACATAGATAATAACAATTTGAAGATGTGACATCGTTGCCCACAACTAAAGCCAGCCTGATCCATCAACCTTCGGATTTATCATGTGCCGAGAGGGATCAAATCCCTCGAGGTGAAAACATTTTTTTTGGAGTGTAAAATTGAGAAAAGGTTTGCAACTCAAGGGATTTGATCCCTCTCGACGCATGATAGATCTGAAGTTAGATGAATCAAGGTTGGGTAAGAACTATTAGAGACAAATTCTGAGAAAGAAAACCACAAATGTTTATGGATAGCATTTGATCCAAATCAAATCATTATATTGTTTGTCATCCATCTCGATGCTTTCAGAGTGGAAAAAGTGAAAGAATCAACTCGTAGGACCATTTTTACCGATGGGACCCAATTTGCAAAATTGGGGTCTGAAACCTTCCAGGAACATTTTGAGGCATCAAATGACATTTTTTTATGATAAAACTGTCACTTTGGTGTCACACCTTTTTTTTCCTATTCTACACACAGAGACCTTTCCAAAATCGCAAAAATCGCGTCAATTTGAGTTTGTATGTGAAATCTATGCCACTCAGAAATTGACCTTCCTATTTTCCCCACCATAATTCAAAAGAATGCCACGTCAAACCCCATTATTCATGAAAAAGGGCTAGCCACGTGATTATGATGTAGATGAGTCTATATTGTAACTTTGATTAAGAATTGAGGTAATCAAACCTAACCACAAGTAAGCCTAGTAGGCTATCAGGCTATGTTATAACTGGGTCACTACGAGGAAAAGGGGTTTCATTCTTTCCAGTGCATTTGTTCCATAGTTGAGCAAAAATAATGAAGAGGGATAGGAGATAGAGCACACATAGAAGATTTGTGCACAGTAGTAGCCCTCAGGCCACAGGCCATACTTCTTTGTACTCGAAGTTCCATTCAAAGAAAGAGAGCGAAGCAACCTCACTTTGCAATTGTTTTTCCCCAAAAATGGTTTTCCAAGTTATATCATTTGTCAAATGTGTTTATGAGCTTTTATTTCGTCATTCTCTATTTTTTGCATTATTTTAATTTACATGGATACACTATTACCAATAATCTATAAATCTAAATAGAAATAAAATTGTAGTAGTGTAGATATTGACTTTTTAAGTATAATTTTATCAGACCTATTGTGACGAACTATCCAGTGGAATATCCACGACAGTTTACGAATCAACATTGTTAAAAGTTTGATAGATAATTAGCATAAGGATTTATTATGCAAATTATTTTCATGTTAGGATTTCTTATAAAATCATTTTTTGAAATAAATTAATCTATTTATTTTAACAAGTACCAATAAGAATGGTTTTTAATATTTTTGAGCGCTCTAAGCGACCGAACAAATGGATCGAGACAAGTTATGAGAAGCTAGCTTTCTCTTTCAATGGATCTACATTCATATTCATGTTGAATTTCCACGATCTTGGGTCTAGGATAGAACCTTAAAATATCTTACGCTACCAAACCAAGAATCTCAACGATACTACTTTCCACAGCAAAATATAAACAATAGTAAATCGCACATGCACTGAATATAGACAATTTTTAAATTTTCAACCCAATTTCATTATATTAATCCGACCGATATAATACAATAATCTAGGGCTCCTGTACCAGGGATAATGGCCCTCATAAATCCACTAGTACAAGATACAAAACAAGATACTCTGACCATTTGGTTGTAGCATTCTCTCTCAGCTCCTTTATGTCGTACCCTATACCTACCTAGTCATTCGACTCCCGATCTGCAGCTCCTACCTCTACAATGATCCACGTCTATCTCACCATTGAACCTCGGTTATCATTCTGCTCTCTAGTTGATCCTTAGTCCACCAAGGGCACAACACATCAAGACTCTTGTCGAGTTGTTCACAACTTCGTTTGTGAACAACTCTCAATCTTCCCATTGTTGCTCCTCAGCTACTCAAGGACTTCAACCAACTATGGTCTACTTGCACTGCTCTGATGAATACCAACATAGGGCACAGAGCACTGCCACCTATCATTGCAAGATGTCCATCGCCCACAATGAACATGGGGTAGGAGGACTGCCCATTATCTGTTGTAGAATTCCTTCTCCACACACAAGTCTCGGGCTCCACAAACTGCTCCTGGTTGATCAGACCCTTGAGCTCCAACAACTGCCACTCTAGCAACTACCTTTATCCACCAAGGTGTTGCACACCGAGTTCCAACTTAGGCACTGTCACGTTGTCCTCAGGCATACCATAAATGCCCAATCCACGTTCACACTTGGTCCACTCTCACACTGCCCTCCAACAGTGCACGAGTGACCAAGTCCACATTGTAGCATCTGCACCTAGTTAGGGCATCCTCACACCTAGGAGACCATTACACACGACTATCAACAAACTTCTCATCAACCGCCCTTTGCTTTGCAATAGAGGAGCTATTGCAAAAATCTAGGCTCCAATGAACATGTCCGCACCTAGGAGATCCATCCACTGTGAGATCTGCACTCCATGTTAACCCCAACACAATGCACCCACAGGCTGCAATAAATACGATCCAAAACTGACCCGAAACCGTGGATCAAACACACCTTAACACTGTTGTCCAATTTTGTGTCACTATTGTTATGTCTATGACTGGTTAGGATACATTTAACTGCTGCAATAGCCCCTAATCAGCCACCAAAACAACCCTCATTGGTTTCGGCCTACTCTTGGAGAAGTGTTGGCACCCTTAGATGTTGTCCTGGGCATAAGACATCCCTAAACAACTCCACGCTGCCCTCCAAAGCTGAGGTAAGGCCTGTGTCCCACCTACAGCAGACTCGATTGCCCTCCACCAAGAAATCTTCACCCAAAAACACTCCTACACAGGCTAGAATAGCCTTCCCTAGCCTCAGCCCTCTAGGGAGTTACCTTGGCCTCCCTTCCAACATCTTTGTCCTCCAAACAGACCCTCGAAACTACCCTTAAACCCACATTGTTCAGACCTTTCCTTGTTGCAACTAGGGCACATAAATATCCTCTCCAATGAGCTTGTTTCCTCCTTGTGTGTTACACTTTTTGGATGTTAGAATGCCTCACATGTTACCTTCTATTTATACCAAAGAGAAGAGCTTCCACAACTGTCATATGTCATCTTTGCACCAAGCCGACCTAGACACACATGTGTAAACCCCAAAAAATAACTTCAAAAATTCATAACTCTTCAACGACAACTCTGAATTGGATGATTTTCGATGCATCGAATTCGTCTCGACAAGCACTATCATCCTCATCCATCACATGTCAAAAACTCGTCACAATTTTGGCCCAAATCCTGATGGGTGCAAAACCCCAAGCTTGGGTTCCAAGCCAACAAGTGACTCTTGTGGCGCTTTGCCCTCCAATCCCCAAACCCTAAGGCTTGGAGTACCTCTTAAGCGACACAAAAATCAACAATTCAATTGACCAAAGGATAACCCAAGCTCGGCTTTCACATACGAAGTTTTCATTCCTACTGCAACCTCCTCTACGACCTTCAAAACTATCCTATAGCATCGATTTGGACACTGATACACAAGGATCCTGGATCTGGAAGCGCAGATATCTTTCCAAGTTTTCATAAAGTCCCCAATTGGAAAATTTACACTTCTATGATTAAGGAAATCTGAAAGGGTATAACAACTGAAGCAAAATATCTAGCATAAAATAGGCACTGTGGAGGCAAAACAATGCACTGAGAGTTCAGGAATGCAATGTTTCTCCTTCATCCACCATCATGCTAAATTTGAGATTGCAGGGAGGACCCTCTGGTTCAAGCAAAACAAAGGGTGCAGTGCAAGTGACTGGATCTAGTCTTCCCAAAGGAAGAGATCCGAATCAAGGACATCTCAATGGAGGCCTTACCTTCAAAGACATCCTTAAAGCCAAACTAGCGACATCATCTACACCATTTATTCCGTGGACGACACACAACATCCTGAGTTCTCAGTGGAGCAAATCAATCAAGTACCGTTGCACAACATATGAAGCCCAAGCCATTATATGTAGATTCAATGGTTTTTGGCCAAAAGCACTGGATCTTCACAACTTAGACAACAAACTGTGAGATTCACCTATGCTCCAAAGGTTTCTTCATAGTAAAGTTGCATCATCAGAGGAACGATAATATAATATACAAGAAGGACCATGATTTTGGGGATCTATGAGGTTGTTTATTACCCCATGGTTCCCAGAATTTGATGCAAACACAATGATAGTATCAAGAATGTTGGTCTGGGTTAGGCTGCACAATCTTCCCCTACATTTCTGGCATCAAAAAGCTTTAGAAGGTATTAGGAATCTCTTAGGGTGATACATAAAGACAAATAAACGAAGAATGGAAGAAAGAATCTACACTTTTTCCAGAATATGTCTGGAGGTGGACCTCAGCAAAGGTTTGCGGGATCGCATACACTTGACACACAACAAGCAAAGTTGGACGCAATTCCTAGATTTTGAGAACATGGCTTTCAGATGCCGAATCTGTCGACAAACATGACATCTACAAAATACGTGTCCCAATGCCAAGAAAGAGCCACGAAGAAAGAAGAAACCAGGAAAGCAGCCCAAAGGATGGCAATTTCCTCCACACTAGCCAGAAGATGAAGAGAATGAAGAAGAAATGGGTCCCCCTACTGATGAGGAAATTCATAATACAAAAGAAACTATAGAAAAGGAGGAAGAAAACGGCGTAGCGTCAAGAATTCCCGTCCCCATAGCGCAGCCAGAGAGGATTGGGAGAGGATGCAAGCATCACCATATATCAGAAATCTCAGATTCAGAAAAGGAAATTCCAAGAATGGAAGAAGAAAATTAGCTAGCAATTGTATCAACCATGCCATCTCAAGGAGAATGGCAGAAAGTAGAAAAGAAGAAATGGAGAAAAGGTTAACATGTTTCTCTTTTTTTAAGTTGATTATTTAGTATGGATTTGTGATCACCAATCTTTGATATTTAGTAATACTTGGAGAGACACTATTAAGAATTAATTAGTTGTCAAATTTGCCATACCTGAAATTAAATGAATAAATGTGCAGAATCAACTCTCCTACAAACTGCAAATTAATTATTGACAAGATCAAATCCCCTATTCATTAACAACTAATTACTAACAAGCAATTACATGTACATATAGAAATACAAAGGACTGTAACATCCACAAATATTACTATCCAAATCTAGACACAGACACGCAAACCACTCAAAGCATCCAAACACAAAGGCACGAACCATTCAAAGGATCAAAGCATCCAACATAGGCTAGATTAAAGAAAATAATTATAAGGTCATCTTAGAAAAGGAAAATGTAACATAAAGCCACTGAAAAGCTTTTTAACAATTGTAAAATGCAGAATAAATAAAACATGATGTATATCTATGGTGGCTCTTTTTAACAACAAACAACTGCAAAAAAATACAAAACATGATTTAAAGCCACGGGATCACCATGGAGCTTTTAAAAAACCTAATGCAGAAAAAGCACATACAAGCTTTGTGTATAATGGCCAAACTCAAATTTATGAACTCATCAATCTCAATACAAAGTCCAAAGAAGAATGTTTCACATCATTGCTTTAATTCCCCAAACAAATAGATAATAATAAACATGTAAATTTCAAAGTATGAAGTTTATCTCAAACATATAAATAATAATGATAATTTGAAAACGTGGCATTGCTTCCCACAAATGGAATCAACCTAAATCCATCTAACTTTCGATCTATCATACGCCAAGATGGATATAGGATGGAAATCCTTCTTTTTGAAGTGTTAGATGGATATAGGATGGAAAACCTTCTTTTTGGAGTGTTAAATGGATATAGGCTGGTTATTCTCAACGACATCAAGGTTCATGGTATGCACGGAAGCAATTATCACAGTAATAATTTGCATGCAAAGTGCAAACGTGGGCAAACTCTGGCGGGACGTTCAAGTTTGACTTCTTCATGAATCCCAAAACCACATTCCACAGTCTACATCAGTGAACATGTGAATTATTTTGATGTCCCTATCTATCTCTTTACTTCATGGCTCCAGGGTGGTTTGAACCTGGGATGTTTGGACACCAAGTAAAATGCCTTCCGCTTTATTCGTAGAATAAATTGACATTATTTTGGATTTCTTCCCTGAGAGATATTATCGTTGTACAGTTGCAAATTGGTGTTACATGGACCTGTATGTGTGGAATTGGTAGAACCAGAAAGAAGAAGTTACTGGTATGTATGTGCTAAGCCCATCTTTGCAATTTTATATCAGTATTTTCTAATTGAACAAAACAGGAAGCCTTTTGTTAAAAGGAACAAAGTATTGTAAAATCTTTGTACAATTAACGCTTATTTCTGCATACCATATCAACAGTTTTGTTAATAATAAATGCCTCAGCTTACAGGATAGAAGAGGCTTTCTTGTTAGGTTTTATAGCAAAAAATTAGGCTCCTTTTGTTCACAGCTTTATGGTTTGAAAGTATATTTCCAACACTAAGATAATTGGACTTTCCAAGCTGTAGGAGAGTCAAATGAAGGGATACCAATCAGTTTTCCAAATTTGTTTGTCCCTTGAGACGCCCATGATCCACAATGACCGATATCAACCCTATTAGGAAACAAATCTGAATCTCAAACCAAGCACTTCCTAAGAGTATAATCTTCTATCCCAAAACTCAAACTCCCAATCAGTAAAACCAAGAGATGTGAGATGTTTGTATTAATGAACCTCCTCTTTGCCTTCCAAGGTCCTACTACCTAGTACCAACGGGCAATTAACACATATAGGAGAAAAAATAAAAAAAAATCTTCGTCCATGCATCTAGAAAAAGTCAGGGTGTGAATAAATTGTAATGGATAGTGACAGGCACGATGATAATCTAGGCACCAAACTGAGGTGTGTGGTTTCCCATGGTTAGCAGCCACTGCCAGACACTTTGTCGTGGGGAATTGATAGAACAAAATAATTCCATTGTCTAACAAAGCATCAGATGGAGCAGACTGGCTGAAAAGACAGCGGGAGGAGGGTTCATCAAAGAGGGAAACGCCTTACTGCATAGTTAATAAAAGAAATAGGGATTGCAGGAGTAACGGGAAGACCAACAGCCATGACCCTTCATTTCCCATCCCTCAGCTTTCTCTCCTATTCTATTTTTCCTATTTCATTTAATTTTTTTTCTCTTATCTTTATATTTTGCCTTATTCAACTTTTACTTTGCATTGATTTACATAGTTTTCTAAATTTCCAAATTGACATGCAGTTGCCAAGTCTTACAACCAATCATTGGTTCAGATCCATTTCAGATTAGATCAGTCTTTACTTCTACGATTATAACCATCCTGCCCTTGAGTATAATTTACAGTGTTTGATCAAAGTTCAAAAACTGAGTTGTAAATTCAAATTACCCCATCTTGAAATAGTTCCAGCACCATTTTCAATATGGCAAAACACATATTCCTTTGAAACTCAATTAGAGCTCCATACTTCAATGATTAATAAGTAGTGCACATGCCAATCCCATATTTCTTCCGTTATGGATGCCAGTGCTTCTGAATTTCCTGAAGTTTTGAATTCTTCGAGACTCTGCTCATCTAGGTCTTGGCTCTTGGTTTCCCACTTCTGAATTTTCTTTGATATATAAAGAAATTCTTCGTTATTTTACTGATTGAGAAAAAAAGAAATAGAAAGGCAACATACAAGGATTTAAGTGTTCATTTATGCATGCAGTGACCTGATTTAAATTGCTAAGCTGTATCGGCTTTTGCATTCCTCAATAATCCTTACTCTTGCATACCATATTGACTTGGCACAACCACTTTGTACTGACAATGGATATACTATATCTTTAGTCCTTCAGACAGACTTTTGTGGTTTATTCTTGGACATTAATAAAATTATATTATCTTTCTTATCTATATCACATTTATAATAGTAAGTTTGATCGTCTGAATCGATACCTGACACGGCACAATGCAAATGATTGCATATAAAAAGATTCATTACCTAACCCAACATGATCCAAATTATTGCATATAAGAAGGTTTATTACATGTTTATCCTTTAGTATGGAGTGTCCTCTAAGCAAATAATCAAAACTTTTATGTCAAATCTAATAGTTGTTCTTTAGCAAAGCACAGAACAGGTCCATAACATTTAGCATTGTACAGAAAATTGAATGAGTAGCCAAGCATATTAAATGCACATTGTTAATAGAAATATAGCATTCAATGTGAAAAGACTGGAAGTATAAAAAGATACTTCAGCTGTTACAAAAGTTTTTGAATTCAATAATAATAGTGACAATACAGTTGTATAAAAAGATACTTCAGCTGTTACAAAAGTTTTTGAATTCAATAATAATAGTGACAATACAGTTCAGTGGATAGCGTACATATTTTTAATTTTGATAGGTAAGTGAGAATTTGCACCTTAAAAGAAATTAGCACTTACAAAAGTGAAATTAAAAAGCTATGGAAAAGTTGAGGCTCAAATAGAGATTAAAGAGCAAAGGAGTTCAATACAGAGCAATTGTAGATTTTTCAATTGACGATCAAGTGGATAGAGTTTGAATAATGTTCAAAGAAGAAAAATATTCTGAATCAATAAAAAACTGAATTCTTTGATAGAGAGAGAGATTGTCTCCATATTAAAGCAGCTAAAGTTTAGAAATATTAATTGATGTCATTGAAAAGAAGAAATAGAATTAACAGTTCGCTACTTTGAGCCAAATACTGAGACTCTGACCCAGCTACAAGAAAATATTACATTAACACAGATAAAGAATTACAAAGTCCATAAAGGGGAAGCCACAAAGATATTGCTAATAAAGTTTCAGAAGCGAATGAGAATTGGAAGTTATAGAATATCTATTTTGATGTTATAAAGAATGTATAAGAGTGGAATGAGAAGTTGCATAAATTGCGGTGGCAGCTCAAGGAATGTGAAGATCAAATGGTAGCATAATGATATGGAAAGATGATGAATTACTTGCTCAATTAATAGAAAAACAGAGACAACAAGGATTCTCAATTCCCTACCATTGAGAAAACTAAGTTCTATTTGCAACATTTTGAAGGTACTATATATGGGATATTTAATTTGGAAACTGTAATGAACAATTTTGAGCAATATTTTCTGTTGATTTTTCACGAAAATTCTGCAATTGCTATGATAAACATTCTGGAGATTGAAACTAATTTCCTTTCACCAAGACACATAATTTCTCAACAATAGATAAGCAACAGAATAAAACACAGAGATAAAGAACACAGTAACACAAAAGACACAACTTTTCTTGGGAAAAACCACTTCTTGCTGTAGAATTTTATTGATTTTTGAGCAATTAGATCAAATAATTGTTTCACTTGAAAACTTACTCATTCTCACTGCTACACTAGCTAGAAAAACCCTGCAAAAACCTTGACCCAGCTCCTCCTTGCTTGCGGCCATCCTGACCCTCTTTCCTTGTGCAGGAGATCTCCTATTTCCTAGCACAAAGGCCTCCTGATTCTATAGGACAAACCTCCTAAAACCTAGCACAAATCTGGCTGCAAGAAGGTCTTGACTCCCTCTATCACTGCATATTGGCTCCTCCAAGATGCGCACTCTCAACAAGATGCTCTCACACACACAACCTTGTGCATACAATAATAAATAAATGTGTTCCTTCATCCTTCCTTTATAGGCTCGATCCATGCTAAAATTGGCGAGTACAAATTTAGAACAGCAGTTGTGATTGCCTTGTTAAGTGAGTTTAAATTGTCTCAACTTAACTTGTAAATTATTAGAGCATAAATATGGATCTAGCTGAAGAATAATTAATAGGCTCGATCCATGCTAAAATTGGCGAGTACAAATTTAGAACAGCAGTTGTGATTGCCTTGTTAAGTGAGTTTAAATTGTCTCAACTTAACTTGTAAATTATTAGAGCATAAATATGGATCTAGCTGAAGAATAATTGCACAAAATTGCAAGAATTGAAAAAGAAAGATTGGAATTGAGAATAAATTTGATTACTCAATATTAGTTTGAGAATCAACACATAAATCAACTAAGTTAAGCTTAGTTGTACATGTAATAACTATGGATAATTAAAGCTAGACTAGTTAACTTGTCTCTAACTCATCCTTGCCTCAATTAGAACTGAAACTCCCATTCGTTGCTAAATTTATAACTGCCAATCGATTTGTAGTCAACTGAAGGAATCCTCATAACTGGTCCTCCATCTCTACGCATGAATTCTCCAACTCCATGAACCCGTCCATGGTCAGAGGAAAGACAAACTCGGTCTTTCTGGCTAAGGCACAAACCAGATAATACCTTCTCTCACTACACTATTCAACATTTTCTGAAAGCTGAGCATATTCACATTTCATTCAAAAATTACCTGCCATGAAAGCACTCGTTCTATTTGAAGCAGAAATTTTGAAAGCTTACAATGCACAATAAAGTATATCCTAATACAGGTAGTGATTTTGACGCATATAATTTGGACAGAGGCAATTTCTTAATAAATAATAGTTTTGTATTTTCCAAGGATATAATTTGGGCAGCATCAATATCTTTATAAATGATAGTTTTGTAATTTTGAAGTATTATTCATGTTTTGAATGTGTTTTTGATATTTAATAGATATGGAATGAATTTTTTCATAATGTTACCATAATAAAATATTTTAATGCCCAAAGAATTTATTGTCAATATTGTTGGGCATTTGGCTAGTTCCATGCCAACAGGTGTCCTATTTGAATCCCCTTAGATAAAGCATTCTGGTCTACACTGACAGGTTTACTAGGGATGCCATCCACAAATGTGGACAGGCATCCCTTAGGTTTCCCCACAAGGTTATCCTTGAAAAGAAAAAGAAGGCTCGTTGCTTTTCCTAAGGACACAAAGATTGAAGGAGAACACAGTGTTGTTAAGGGCTCGATGATATTGCAGGTAAAATGCACTCTGCAAGGATAGTTTACAGAAAGACAGGCATGTTAGTTGTCATTAAGATCACATCCTACATATCCTTTCCAACTTGGAAACGAAGGGGAGATACTAGCTCTCCTTGCTTTAGGATGGGGGATCCTGTGTGACCACTCCGTGACTCCTAGATATCACAATCTTCATGTGCATTTTGCTGTTTAGAAATGTTGTAACCTAGAAAGATCAGAGATTACTGCAATTTAATATTGAAAATAAGATTTGAGAATTGCACAGCTCAGTTGCGGACATGTTAAAATCACCAATTTTAGGTTGCTGGTGATGGAGCTGCAATAATAAAGGGGCACTGCAAGGTTTGGTTGTGGGCCCTCAAGTTGTATCACAACAAAATGGAATATACTAAGAGGGAAGTTGAAGCACATAGCAGAAGAGGAAGCAGAAGAGACAGAAACAGAGGTTGAAGAATTGGAAGATAAGGGATTTTCTAAATGATGCATAAACAGTTATCCTTAATCGATGTACATTGTATTTTAATATTTTTCAGTAACTAAGATGTATAAATGCTAAGGCTTTTAGCCCAAGGGTTAACCCAATCAGTTGTATTTTAATAATTTTCTGTAAATGAGATTTATACATGGAAGGCTTTCAGCCCCAAGGTTTAACTCAATCAGTTGAACCATGCACTGAAGGCCTGCTATAGACAAAGAGACAGGTCCGCGGGTTCGTGGCTGGTGTTTGAGTCAGCCTCTATCTGGATAATAGAGAGAAGACTAGGGGATCCCATGAGGTTTCTTTGGAGAAAAAATAGTAAGTCTTTCAATCAAGAATGTGCTTGAGCCAAGTATTGTTTTTGTACTTGCAAATAGTAGAATTTGTAACGGTGTATTTGCATCTCTATATCTTCTCGTTCTATGTGATGTTCATTTCTTCTAACATAATATTACTTTATTCGATAAGTGTAATTACTAATGCACATTTTGCATATGAATTTACCTAAAAGGTGCTATGGATAGCTGTTTTAGAGATAATGGAGCCACTAAAGTCACTGGACTTAGACTTAATAATGTCCTGTTTCACTAAATTGTAAGTGTCAATATGCCACTTAGCTAAAAATTGGTATTCTAAAAACATATAAAATACTCAAATATTAACCCAAAAAAAGACATACGGTCCTTAGAAATTCCATAGTTTAGACAACAAAATAGACATATGCTCCTACAAATAGACAAAATAACTACGTGACAGTTCATAAGCCAGAGACCTGATGGCTAATAAATCTAGAAACTTCTAATTGAGTTTGCAACTAACTAAAACAATTTTCCTTAGGTTTATCGATCAACTTTGACTTTTGACTGGCTATGACACAAGTTTCACAAGGCTCGAGATTTTTGACAGACATTTACTAAGCCATGTAAAGTTGATGGAATATAGAAAAGTACTAACAAAGTCAATTTGAGAAGTTTCTACGTCACTACAAAATCTGTTAATGAGAACTCTTAAGCCCTACAAATATGAATTCCAATTATCATCAAGAAAAAGATCACTATCATCATTAAACTTCTCAAGCAATGAGAGAAAACATATGAAGAAAAAGAAAGCGGGAGAGATATTGGCAAGCAAAGGAACAACATCAACATCAAGATTTGAACCAGGGATGAATTCCAAAATTTTGCTCACAAAAGATCATATTATTGAAGAGATTAAAAATTGAGACCTTCAGGTTACTAAGAACAAATAGAATAGATAACCACATCATAATCCAGATTTTTGATATCCAATTTACACTCGTCGATGCTTAATGACCCCTGAAATATTTTCTATCTTTAGCTTATAATGGAACGACGTGACATTTTTTATGGATCGGATGTCATCGTTTGTCTGGACATTTCTGGTGCGTATTTCAAATCCCGTAGTCTCGTTTTCAATTAGGATACACTATTTAAATGTCAACCAGATAAAGTATCGTTTCAGTTCAATAACTATTCGGTGGGCAATTGCAAGGATTTCATCAAATACTGTGCCCTCAAATATTTAGCAATGCCAAATTTTTACACTTCTACATCACATATTGTGCAGCAATTCAGGTAAAACAGACCATAAATGCAATTATAAAGAAGAAACAAGGAAATTCATCATTGGCGGATTTCTAACCTGTTCAGAACGTGAATTCACAGAGAAAATCAAAGCTAAACCAGTCAACCACTATCAGTGCGCCCTTAAAGAAATGCATACCAAGTCGTCCTCTTCGACACTGTTTTGTCTCCAGGAAAATTGACACAGCCTCACCGCTAAATGCATAAGATTTTGGGGAAAACGTGGGGCGGAACTTACTCCTGACCCGACGCATAAGGAAAATAGTTGGTCGTGCAAAACATCATTTTAATTATAAATTACATTTCCATGATCGTCATGAGCAGCAGATTGAAATTGTCTTCCAAATTTTGGGATATTGTTTCTATCCAGAGCTTGCTTTGTATCCCAAAGTCCGGGATTACGGTTAGGGCTTAACCTTTGCTCATAAATACTCATGAAATTCACAGAGTTTGTGAGATGGTGGATGAAAAATTAAAATCATGACGGGAAACTAACTGTAACTGCTTTGTATCCGAAAGTCCGGGATTGCGGTTAGGGTTAAACTTTTGCTCATAAATATTTATGAAATTCACAGAGTGTCTTAGAGGGTAGATGAAAATTTAAAACCGTGAACTGAGTGTAAGTGTCATTCCCAATCAATTGGTACCAACCCAACCCTTCGCGACCGCCGTTAAAATTGCTAATGCATCCACCAGCAAACCAGATTGCATAATAATCCTACGCAGACGCTGCTGAAATTGCCACTCTGTCAAATAATGGCGCCACCCGCCGCTGAGATTGCCACAACATCCGGATAATGGTGCCACCCTTCCGGCCGGCTGCAATAAGAGTTCACAGGTCGATTAATCAAATTCTTAAAAATAATTATTTTAGTTTATAATTAATAATCGCTCCAAAAGGTGCAAACTGATTATTTTAGTTTATAACTATTAAGTGTTCTAAAAAGTGGAAGGAAAGGTCAATAGGGTTGTTAAATTGAAATTAGTGAATTGGAAAAGTGGTATTTTGATTTGAAATAATAATTATTTTATTAAATTTAGGTTGTTTAGTATGTTTGTATTAAGTTGGTAATATACAATTAAAATAATAATTGAAATGAAATATTGAGATGATGAAAGTTGATTGAGATATAATTTATTATTTATTTTGCTAATGAAAAAATTATTAGAAAGAAATATTGATTTTTTAGAATGGACAATTTCTACTAAGAGGAAACAACATGTACATATTACTTTTGACTCATTTTAGGTGTTTTATGTCAATTGACGAAGGCCATTTGAGAAAAAAAAAAATTGCCTATATATAGTGGCATTTAAAATGTATGTTTTATTTTTTATAATTGTTGTAAATCAAAGACGTCGTTGAAGGACCCAAAAGACAACAAATTAGAAGAATCCTCCTATTGTTGTATATCTTGCTTCAATAGTAGGTTGTGGATGACATTTTTTTATCTTTGCTTAATGTACCACAACCAATTGGCATAGGTTCTTTCATAATGCATAACATTCTACACATGCATTTGTGGAGTAACTCAGAAACAATACATTGGTCCATTTTCATGGAGTTCAAGCTTTGGTGTCATATGCACATTTTTCTTAGCAATGAGAAATGAGATCTTCTTGTCACTTAAAATATTGCTTAATGTACCACAACCAATTGGCATAGGTTCTTTCATAATGCATAACATTCTACATATACATTTGTGGAGTAACTCAGAAACAATACATTGGTCCATTTTCATGGAGTTCAAGCTTTGGTGTCATATGCACATTTTTCTTAGCAATCAGAAATGAGATCTTCTTGTCACTTACAATATAAGACGTGGAAACTATTCAAAGGATGGTTCTTATATTGCCTATTCAAAAGATGGTTCTTATATTGCCTACGATAAAAACTCTTTTAATTCTACATCATCTAATGGACCTGCAATGCATGGAGTTTTTTTATGAACTCTTTAGTATGGTATTCACCTAAAGGTAAGTGGAACATATTTCCACTCATAAGTAAAGACACCTTTATTGTTTACAATTATGCATAGGCAACACTGATGGACATCATTTAGAAATCATTTACCTAGTTTTTATCTTTTTCGTCATTATTGAACAGTAAACAAAAAAACATAGCGTGTAACCCAAATAAAAATAAAAAACTAAATAAATAGTTTTAGCATTCAACCAAAAAAATCTAGCCCGTGACCCATTTGTTTTTATCCAAATTAAATCTTTTGAAATATCCTTACCACAAATCAAAAAGGGTTTTTTATTGGAGTTGGGATTTGAAAAACATTGAATTTATTAGAAATATAATTAATATTATAATAATAATTTTTACAATTTAATTAAAATCAAATGTAAAAATATAGTACCATAATTACAATCATTTTTCCTTTCACTTTTTACGCAATATAATTAAATACAATAAATTATCAAGCGATAGAAAGAAATTATATTCTACCATAAAAACATGGGAGTAAACCCATGTTGTTCCATATGAATTGTAATGTTTCACCAATGTTAGTGTCCTCCCCATTAAACGAACAACACGAGTACCCTAATGGCTTGTCCTTCACCTTCACTTCTCCACTCTAACACGGTAACCCATGGCTGACTTGGTCCTCTTGTGGTTCGTCCTTCACATTCGCCTCCCCACTCTAACATCCCTCTATAGATCTCGCAGGTCTCGTACTATGTCGATTATCCATGGACACAGAGCTTTTCATTTTTTTTCCCTTGATGATGATGATGCTTGTGCTCATGATTCGCGTTATTACTTTTATCCACGGGTCTTAGGAAATCACTAATGGAAAATATATTATTTACGTAAGTGTCAATTATTTTTAAAGATTTTAATTTTGAATGATTTTTTTCGCAAAGTTTAAGAATAAAAAATCACTACATTTATTTTAAAATTATGCACAAATATAGCAACAATAAAATGTAACAACCTCAATTTAATCATGCAATTAATTATATCACATAAAGAATGAATAATCATCTCAAAAACTGTATTATATCACATAAACAATGACTAATCAACCTAAAAACTGTTTAACTAATCATCATGGAATTTTCAGAAACACGAGCAAGGCAACTTACCTATAATGGTGTTTTTCCTTACTTGAGACTCCAAGGTTGAATGCTAGGTGAATCTTGCTGACCGCAACAGAGTTTTGGGGACAACTCTCCACCCAACCATAGGCTCAGCTATATGTAATCTTTCCACAGCTGGCCACCCCCGAGCCCTCAATCAACGTACTACTGCCAGAGTATCCTTTGCCTCACCATACCTTTCTCTCCAGAGAATGGATGAAAGAATGAATGCCGTGAACCTTCCTCAATGTCTATTAAATAGACCAAACCATGGAATGGGAACCACATGCACACAGTCACTGTGTCAACATGCAACTTAAGTTTTACTTAATTTAGTGTTCTCTTACTTTTTGTTAGCTTTACTTAATTTAGTGTTCTCTTAGTTTAACTTCCTTTTTATTAGTTTCTTAGTTTAACTCTTTGTTAATTTATTTACTTTTGTTAATTAATTCTTTCTTTAACTTTCTTTCTATTAGTTTCTTAGTTTAACTCTTTGTTAATTTATTCTTTCTTTACTTATTGTTTATTGTTTTAGGACTCCAGTTTATTATTTACCATTTTATTTAGAACTCCAGTTATTGTTTAATGTTTTATTTATTATTTATTTATTATTCTCTTGACTATTTATTTATTTACTTATTTATTAAATTATATTATATATTTATATATTATTTATTATTTTATAATTATTATGGGACATTACATACTCCCCCTCTTCAAGGAAATTCGTCCCGAAGTTGAGTATTTAATTATTTTATAATTATTTATTATTTATTACTTCATGTGTGACCAACACCCTCTGCTGAACTAGTATAACCAACAGGCATCGAAAGTTCATCATAGCACCCAGGAATCTCAAGGAATCTATGTCCTTTTCCCACTTTCGGAACAAGGCATAAGCCTTCCCAGTCTGTCCCTAGTCAAGGCTGGCCCCAAGGCTCGCGCCCGACTTAGACCTCATCTGCCCCAAGGCAGGCATCTGGTCCCAGTACTCAATGACTCCAGGCATCTCGCAAGGCTGGCCCACTCCCTCCACAGCTCCTTAAGGCGCATAGCCCTAGGCATCAAAGTCTTATACGCACTTCTAGACTCCAGCATTCCCATCCAATAACAGGCACTTAGCCTACAATATCAAGCCCTTGGCCTCCTCAAGATGGTCCCACAGCCCTTCAAGAGCTATCCATCAAGAGATATACAAGACAAAGGAACCACTGGCATATGTATTGTTGATTGAGTTCGTCCCGAGCCCATATGGTGTTACATATTCTCCCTCGTAGGTATGGGCTCCCACGAGATCATCAAATAAAATAGCCCTTTCGGCCCATCTGTGGATTTCCTGCCAATCACCACATCTCAACATGCATCCAATGCATTAGTTATAATCATAAAATCATAGAAAATAATCCACATGCCGACTTTTTCATGTCATCCTGATAACATAACATCATTTTTAATCACAACAAATTGAATAATAATGAAATTCTTGCTCATGCATGTCATACAATCTGTAGCAATTTCCACATAAAATACCCTCATAAGTAATTATAACATCAACATATCCATATCAAATACATACAAGGACATCTCATAATAAACTAACGCATGTAAATATAACCTCATATCATAATGTCATAATCCCTATGCATATCATATCCATCATGAACATACCACATCGTTATTATAACAAAATAAATACATAAGAACCACATGTGGATCATTATCCCCTCATCAAAACTATGACCAGTTACCACGCACCATCATATCATGAAAACTCATCTCAACATTATACTTCAACAGTCCTACGTTGACATAACAATTAACTAAAACCATAATTGAAAATTATATGTATTAAAACAAGCTATCTAAGCTAAGTTATGCAATCCTATCTAGTTCATGACACAATTTAATCAAATAGTTAAGGAAATTCATGAAAAAGAACATCTATATCTTCCCAAGTAGCTGACATTAGGCTATATTGGTCCCATCACACTTTTCTTAAGACTTTATTATATAATCAATATATTCATAACAATGATTCTTAAACTAATCTTAACATCCATCATTTTCAATGTCTAATGAGCATGTTTACAGTTAATGAAATTATGGTACTAAATCACATAGAGAGTTATATTGATGAAGTCTCTCAAAACATGAACTACACATATGTTCATGATGAAAAAAAAATCCTAACTAATGTAACCAAGTATTGGTTATACTACTAAAACTTAATTATATGAGAGAAAATACTATTAGTTGTTATAATAAACTAATAGCTATATCTCTAATATAAATTAGAGTACATCATTGTTAGCAATTAGCGGAGAACAAATTTCTTAAATTTCTTAACTACACAAGTCAACGAAATTTTTCTTATGAATTTTCAGTTTCATTATTCAGTGTACATAGGTTTTTAACCTTAAATAAAGGGTTTTCTCATTTTGTGTAACATTTTTATTATGTGGTTAAAGTGTGCTCCTTGTAAGTAATCATGCTTTCATTACCATTTCATGCTTTCATTACAATTCCTCCTCTCTTCAAGAGGTAAAGTCTTTGGAACAAAGTCAACCAAATAATCTTTTTATATGCCTAAATAATCAACATGAGTCATTTTATATAGTTTCAATTATTCATATCACAATAAATTTTCATTTTTAATTCACATTGCTATCCTTGCGGGTCATTTAAAATTCCATCAACAATGCTATGTTTACCATTTCATTTCGTTTTGGGCATCAATATATGCTCATGGTTGCAAATAGGCTAATTATCTATGTAAACAATGACATAATGGTTAAATATCATAATACCAAATCAATATATACTAATTATAAACATTACAGTTGTGTTTGAAAATTAGAGTATGGTTTACAAATACAAAGGGAGTGAATCTTTAACATCTCTTAGTTTATTGCTTGTTTAAATTATGCATGCAACGACAGTGGAATGTGTCGTTATTGAAGACAAGTAATATGTAGTTATTGAAGGCTTCAAAGGAGTCCACAAATTTAACTAATAATGGAAATTTAAGCTTGACTTTTAAAGAATCTTTCATACTGATTATATTCTTAAGTATTCATTCAAGAAGATAAAATTATAAAGGTTTTTGGTAAAGAATTTTCCTAATTTTTTTTTTTTTTTAATCATATTGGCAGTGTTTGCTATATAACCAAAATCTCAAAAATAATAAGTGGTTTCACAATAAAGCAACCCTTAATGTTATAAAAAAAAAATCCAACAAATTTGACATAACATATGGTTGAAATTATTAAGTGATTTCACATATGTATTGCAGATAAGGAAGGCAGATTTCCTACTCTAAATTCTGTTGCAATAAAGTTATCTGCTATATGCATGAAAAAGTGTGCCCTAAAGGCTGTAACGTTTTGTCATCGAAAAGCACTTGTTTGATGTCTTATCTCCTAAGTTGCTCGGTTATTTTGGACTACGTCAAGTTAATTATTTGCCGTTGTATGTTGCTGTACGTAAATATATCAAATCAATCATAAGCTGAAAACTCTGAGAGATTAGAAACGGGAAATCTCTATTGAGAGGTGTAAATTCAGATTTACATTAATTGCCCTAAATCTGAAATTTCCACAGTGACCACATTTTATTCAACTGGGGCAGTATTTTATTCTACATTAAACATTCTATTGAGTTATTTTGTTAAATATTCTTCATATGAGCATGGATTCTCAAAAGAAGTTTATACAAACTTTTTCCACTCACAAATGTGGCATTAAAATATTAGAAAAGAGAATAAATTTGGTTTTGATTTGAAATTGTGACAAGTTGCTCACTATTCAATGTTATTGTGTTCAATGATATCACAGTGGGAAACAACTTACCATCAATCTAACTTTAACAGAGCCAGGAGAAAATTTCTGAGAAACATATATCTTATTCCTGAAAGATATAGGTAATTCATAACGCATATCCTTAAGGACATACTGGACACAGCACAAATTGGGAGAGGGACAACTATCACAGCATTACGAGAAACAATAATACTAATACAAGGAATTTTTCATTTACAACTGGCAGGAGGATCTAATTGCCTTCTTTTATGTAGTCCACGCTTTTGTAAAATAATTAGAAACACAAAGCTCTGGAAGAGAAAAATGTTCGCTATTTCTAGGGTGTAAATTAATTTACATACAAGTTAACTAGCAGGAATATGCAGTGCCTTACAAATTGCAAGGTAAGGTGAGAATCGAACTTCATTAGCAGATATTTGCAAGTAGCCAACGGGGCTGGTGGATACCATATCGAGTTGCTCAGAGCAACCATAGAAGGGAAAATGCCTTAAGCTGGCATGGCTATGCCTCCACGATTTGCACCTTCAAGATTTGCCCCTTCCAAGGCCCTCTCACTTAAATCTACATATGGTGTAGTGGTTAGCACTCTGGACCTTGAATCCAGAAAGTTGCGTGTTCGATTCGTGGAGAGAGCGAGACTAGGGTCTTTGGATTTCGATCCATGGCCGAGTCCTTCCCTTATGCGAAGGTTATGTTCCCTAAATCTGCCCAGGAAATGATTATTTTGCCCACGACGTGGAGCTCGGTTCCCTGATTTGCATAGGGTGTGTTAATATCGATGTATTTTCCATGTAGATCACAAGACAAATGAAATGGCAGAGCACATTTTAGTCAAGGACTTAGGATACAGATATTAACACACCCAAGCCCTTCAGTACCTTCACACATATCGGACATGAAAAAGGGAAGGGTTAAGAAATTTCAAGGTTTTAATCCGAAGAACAGAGGTGAGATCATTCTGGAACCCATTCTGGTTTGTTTTGATTCAAGCTGTTATGGAGATAGGTAGGGCCAAGGACTCTGGTATCAGGCTCTCCCCCTGGCTGCTGGAGTTATCTCTGCATACTCTGTGGATCTGGCCATTGACAGGAGTCTGTGGGGGTGTTTTTATATGTTCACATTGGCACCTCATCTCCAGCTCTCTGCAACTTTAGGAAGAATTTGACCCTGACAGAGCATAACCACCCAGGTTGTTGTTTTTCACATGAAGCCTTAAAATTGTGTCAAGTTATGAGGAGGCAGGACATACTTTTGGGTGATAACCAGGTAGCCATCTCCCACTTGCAGCATAGACTGCCAAGTCAAGAAGTAGTTCAGAACTCTGAACATGAAGAGTTATTAGAACCTGTGACCAAGAAGTGAACCCAAATTATGAAGCTTGAGGCTAACTGTAACAGGTAATATCAACTGAATCTGGGTCTGGCCAGGAGCACTCAGTTTGAGGCTTCACATCCAAAGATGTCAATTGGGTTGTCCAAGAGAAAGAACTATCCAGCAAGTTCTAGAGGACCAAGGGATCAAGTCACCCGTGGAGGTTAAACACGAATTTCTCAGTGAGCACATCTCTCTGATTCAAGGCTTGGCTACGCTGTGCAAGTCAATTTTGATTTTAGGCCAGTTCTTTAGAATTGATACCAGTATGCTTTACTGTTACAATTTTTGTAAAAGTAAAAAAAACCGCTAGTTGTAGAAAACATGTTTTGTTTTTCGACATTTTCAGAGAGACCGAGAGACTGGCCTCTGGAAAACTTTATAATGTTTGTTTGTATTATTATACTTTACGGGGCTGTGCAGCAACTTTTTAATTAAAAAAAACAGAGTGAATGTACTCGGAGATAGAAACAAGCTAGATTGCTAAAAATGCTTCAAGAACTCTATACATTAATGTTGTGTGTGTTTTCACGACCTTCAAAAAGTGGATAATACATGATTGCCATAGAAAGCACGTCAAATTCTCATTCGATCTCCGACGCTTATCTGAAAAATATTTTTCAGACAGATCTCAGAAATTGCAGTGCAAGAAGTATAAGTTTTGGACAAATGGGATCTTGGAGGTAGCTTGAATTGGTGATGCATTGGATCCAAAGCAATACATCCTGGATTGATGGAATTCCTACCAACAGCGTGAGTTTTTTTTTTTTTTTTGGGGTGGTAAGTCAATGGAGTGATGAGCCAAGTAAATCACAAAGTTTAAAGGGTCGCGGTGAAGAGGAAACCCAGCGCAGTCTGTTCGCCTGCCCGTGTTCAATTCTCGCTCCCTCCAAAACTCATTTTTCAAAAGCAAATTTATCTACTTTCATAAAAAATGGGTTTGTGGGGCGGAGGTCTTGGGTTCAAAACCTGACCACATTAAAAGCGTTTTCGTTTTACCACCATGTTATACATAACGGACTTGGCATAAATTTGATACAACCTACGGACTTTACAAAGTTTGTAATGTGGATTTGGAATTTCGTTTAACGCTGAAACCTTAGCATATTTATAATTGGACTTGAGTATGGGTTTATTCAAATACATTGCCAGCAGGTTTTTCAACAGATTTTCAAACCTTATTATTTTCATATATCTCTTTCATAAAAGCTAGTTAATAATGTTAACAATAAGATCCAAGGCGTAAGCGGATTGGTTGGGTGCTTTTGTTTGCGGGCAGGAGGTCCCCGCTTCAAATCCTCTGGCTGCCAAAATGATATTTATTTAATAATTTATATATTATTACAGAAAAAGATAAAAATTGTATTTATTTCTCAAAACTATTTATATTAAATTACTCTCTATCATAGCATGAAAAATTATTGATGAGTTTAACTATGTTTTTGTTTTTGTGAATTTGGTAGGACCGTACTATTTTCTATTTATAAATGTAAGGCAGATTATAAAATCTAGTCTGTGGCGTCAATCTACTCACAAGAAACTATGTTATGAATACGTGTATCATAAGAAAAAAACATGTATATAATTACATGCAAAAATAAAATTCAACTTTATTTTTAATACTAAATAAAATTATTATATTAAATTTATAAGCAGTATTCAATCAAAATCAAGTTTGTTTTTTTTTTTCTAGGTCCCTAATGTCAAAACCCGCTTTGATACCATATGTAACAATCTCAATTTTAACACGCAATTAATTATATCACATAAACAATGACTAATCAACCCGAAAACTGTTTAACTAATCATCATGGAATTTTTAGAAACACGGGCAAGGCAACTTACCTATAATGGTGCTTTTCCTTACTTGAGACTCCAAGGTTGAATGCTAGTTGAATCTTGCTGACCGTAACAGAGTTTTGGGGACAACTCTCCACCCAACCGTAGGCTCAGCTGTATGTAATCTTTCTACAGCTGGCCACCTCCGAGCCCTCAATCAACGTACCACTACCAGGGTATCCTTTGCCTCACCATACCTTTCTCTCCAGAGAATGGATGAAAGAATGAATGCCTTGAACCTTCCTCAATGTCTATTAAATAGACCAAACCATGGAATGGGAACCACATGCACACAGTGATTGTGTCAACATGCAACTTAAGTTTACTTAATTTAGTGTTCTCTTACTTTTTGTTAGCTTTACTTAATTTAGTGTTCTCTTAGTTTAACTTATTTTTTATTAGTTTCTCAGTTTAACTCTTTGTTTTATTTTTGTTAATTAATTTTTTCTTTAACTTTCTTTTTATTAGTTTCTTAGTTTAACTCTTTGTTAATTTATTTACTTTGGTTAATTAATTATTTATTTAACTTTACTTATTGTTTATTGTTTTAGGACTCCAGTTTATTATTAACCATTTTATTTAGAACTCTAGTTATTGTTTAATGTTTTATTGATTATTTATTTATTATTCTCTTGGCTATTTATTTATTTACTTATTTATTAAATTATATTATATTATTTATTACTTTATATTTATTTATTATTTTATAATTATTATGGGACATTACAAGAATTATATAATAAAGTTTGGATTCAATAATCGATATTAATATATATAAGAATATAATATAATATATGATATAAAACCATATAAAATATTATAAATATACATATATATAATATATACATTAATCCAACCTTAATACACATAAAAAAATAATTCCAACACATAAATTCATCATGAACACAAATTCAACCTTGGAGGACATTGGGCAATTTCACCTTATCAAACCAAACTTGGTGAATCCAGTTGTGACACTTGTCATAGTGCCACTAGAAAAAAACTAAAGAATATACCATGCATGTTGACTGGGTTGCCAAGTCATCAACTTGCCACTGTTCTGCAATTTGTTTTTAAAATTTGTCTGTTCTGGATGACGATTAGCAAACTATAACTTCTTCATCCGAACTCAGTTTTTGACGAAATGAGTTGCGTTGGATTCCTGGCAACGGGCTGATCGCTTCCATTCTAGTTTGATGAGATTATGAGAACTTTTATTTTTGGGTAAATGTTTGCCCCTAATCCAGATTCCGATCACTCCTTCCCACTTACATGATTTTGGACCCACAAAATCCGGTTACCTCATGAGATCTGAATACTCTTATGTTTCCCAAGTTCTATCGTCTTGGTTCTGATCGGAAAAATTTCCAGGACAACCACTTGGGTTCATTGACATGCCTTTCCTTGCAAATGGCTTAGATCTTCAACCAATGTTCCCCTTTTGCTACTAACCCAATCCAACACTTGTTGGCTTCTTGTTGAATGACATAACACTTTGATGTACCAAATCGATTCCTTGATGATTGGAAAACTAATTGATTTCCTTCCCACTGAGAATCATGTTCCTCATTTGCACAAATATGCATTCGATGCAAGCTTCTCCTTGGAAACCACTTTTCCAAATTAAGCCCATCTAATTGAACTAAAGAAATGAGTTCCAACATCAGTAATAACAAGAAAAGAAATTACCATTATTTTACCTCCACAGTTACAAATTCCACATCTGGAAGAATGCATTTGTCATCTCCTTCTCTTCTTGGCTTCAACACATAAAATGGTCTGCAATGGCTGCAAATTTTTTTTTTTGACATCTTGTCACAAACACAACCATCGATATGAAAAACACATCATGCAAGAAACATAACTTGACGACATATCCTCTTGCTCCTTCAAAGCAACAAATTTCACATCATGTGAACATCACCATGTACTCTTACATCTTGTTGTCAAAACTCATCGACCAAACACAAGTCGACAAAACATGCCTCTTCAAACGACTAACTCTTCAAGTTGAGCATAAGCATGTGTAATAATTTAATGATTATTTTCCCAAAACAAAATGAATTTCACGTTTCATGAAACACTTCGTCAACATCTCCTTTTCATCTTTGGAGACAAAATCAACTCTTCCAATTCGATATGACATACATGTAACACACAATCGACCAACACAAGTTGACACTCATGCATGTGAAAATGATCAACACTCTCAAGTTGACAACATACATGTTAAAAAAAGCAATCGACCAAGACAAGTCAATTACTCATGCATGTTCGAGCACAATGAAACCATCAAACTTCCATTGTTCATACACACAAACTCTCATGCATGTATACAATTCTTCAACTCTCTCACAAGTAAAATCATAAGTACAAGAACCCCATTCATATGTACATGTACTTAAAGAGCTGAAATGAAATTTTTTTGTTGCAATAAAGTGAGTCAATATACTCCACTTTCAAACACCTTCTTGGCATAAACATGCAACATGCAATTTAGAGACAAAAGAACAAACCATTTTTTTGGCGCTTCTTTCAGCTGCGCTTCATCACATGAATCATCCTGACCTACATCAATTATGGAATAATCTTTTCCATTCTTTCCATTCTTTTTCTCCACCTTCTTCAAATGTCATGGATGACTTGTTGGATACAAATTATAACACTTGTCTACAATATGACCTTGCTTATGGAAATGAGTGCAAAACAATTGCATCTTCTTTTCAACATGGTTTTCTTTTTCCAATGGACATTTGCCTTTTCGCCTCCTTTGCTTTGAAAGTTTCCTGTGCATGGCTATATTCCTCCAACATCTTGAAACATTATTCTTATCCAAACCACAAAAGGAACATGCAAACTTTCTCCAAATATTATGTGAAGATTTACCATGTTTATCATAATCAAAAGCAACTTGATTAAAAGTGGATTTATACCTTGAACTTTCACCTTTGTCACCTTCTTGAGGAGTCGAATTTGATTAGGTAGTGGCTCTCTTCGGAATACCAACAATGCATTCAATGAATTTAGAGCTTTCAACATCCTCTTGTTTGTTATTCTCATTAGCTGCATGCTTATGAGCACCTTCTTGCAAAGTGGGTGTAAAACGTTTGCATTCCTCATGAACACAATATTCACAAGCTTGAGGTAATGAACATGAAATGAAAGTCCTTCTTGGAACACCTTCATGTGCCTCCTTGGCTTTATATCTTTCTCCATTATGTTGTCCATAACCAAGACCCAAATACTTAGGTATTTCCTCAACAACAATTGGCTCAAATATGCCTTGTGCATGTTTGCCCAATCCTTTACCTTCATAGCCCATTTTCATCAATAATTTGGACCCTATTCCTCTAATGTTTCTTTCAAAAGCACCTACACATTGATTTTGAGAGGAAACTGAAGATAAGCTTGAATTTCATACCTCTTTTTCATGCACATACATGGCTAAGGCTTTCTTGGCATCACAGAGCTGAATCTCCATCTCATGCATCCTTGCTAAGTTCTCATTTGAAATATGGAGTTGAGTCTCCATCTCATTAATCTTTTCAAGAAGCTCTTGCTTCTCCTCCTTCATGGCAATCAACTGCTCTTGAAGTATAATTCTCTCTCTTACCTTCATACTTCTCTTGCACCATATCAATCATGATGTAGAGCTTCTGTAACATCTATTTATCAAAGAGTTTTTCTAAGGAAGATGGATTACAAACATTGCTTAATGAAGCTACCATCACACCTGTAATGCATACAAATCTTCTTTGTTGTGATTTGAGAATTGATCTCTCAATCTTGACCTTCTCCTCACATATAAAATTGCACACAGTTAAATTATCCTTGCACAAATTCAAAAACCAATAGCTAATTCTTCTAACTAACATTGGCTAAAATGAGCTAAAATTTTCTTTGATACTAACGTGATCTTGATATGGGACAACTAATTATTGTTGTGCTAGCTCCCTCATTAGTATTAAAAATGTGTGTTTAGGGTCGTCTCAAGTTAACCATTTTTGAAGGGGTTTATGTGTCAAGTTTTATGTGTCTTTGATGATCAAATTATGAGTTAATTACTTGTTAAAAACTCATATACAACAAATGAAATGCAAAGAAATAACACACAACATACACATAACACAATGGATGATAACAGAGTCACCCCTCCTGGGCTACATCTCCATGGACCTACTTCAACTAGCTAGGCCCTCTTAGGATTAAGAGTAAAATGTCTGATTACATGCACCTGTAGTGCTCCAATGGATTTTCAACTTGCTCCATTGGCTTCAGAAGATGCAAAAACCCCAAAAATTACTATTCAATCTCTAAAATTGGTTTCCAGCTGATCTAGGCTTGACCTCCCATCCAGGTGGCCCTGAGATTGTTTAATCTTCAAAGTGAGAAAAACACTTTCAAAAGTGCTCCAACACTTTTGAAACCTATTCCATTATGTTCATAGCATCAAAATAATATAAAAATGACTCTTCTTGAGCCAAAATTGGTCATGAGCTGATTTGGGCATGGCCTTCCCTCCTGGTGGCCTTGGGATTCTCTTTTCTTAAAAGCGACAAAAACACCTTTAGAATTGCTCCTATGCCTCTGCCTCTACATCTTGTGCCAATGGATTCAGAGCATGCCAATCTGCTAAGGATGACTCTTCCTGAGCCAAAATTGGTCAAAAATTTCTCATGATATGGTTCATTAATTTTTTCCCTAGATTCGTCCTCCAAATCTGGATAAGACTCCAGATAGCTCAGAAAAATATGGAAATTCTGTCAAATTTGGGGGTTTCGCTAACTCCGCCACCATAATGATCGAGGATCAATTAATTGTTAATCACGCTTAACTGGTGGATAAGGGCATATTAACTGCACCTTAATCACGTTTCATAAAACTTGGATTAATTAGTGTTAAACTTGGCTTCGTGGTAATAATCCCGTAATTAGCATTTAAACTTCTGTGCTTAACTTTCTGCCCTGCGCCTGAGGTTTTGTGGAGAGGTCGTATGGAAGGGGGTTGTCCCCCTCTTTTTTGTCGTCATATCATACATTGAACTTCAAATATATTTGGTGTGCATAAAATGTTAAGAACCATTGTGATGGCCCCTTGGTATGGGCGGAGAGTGGAGCACGAGAGGTCGTGAGGTCAAGCTCTGGCCTCCGCCCATCGTTGTATACATTTTTCCAACCGATATATATCGTGCCTCAAAACCTTTTCATATATTGATCAGACTTTGCAATATATTTTCCACCGTAATAAACAAAATTTGGAATGGTTTAGATGCACTAACATAAATTTTAATCCACCAACCAGTTGTAATAAATTATATTTGAACCATTGGTTTTTATATGCGAAATATATGATATAAAACCATATACATATACATATACATATACATGTATACATATACATATACATATACATATACATATACATATACATATACATATACATATATATATATATATATATATATATATATATATATATATACATATATATATATATATATATATATATATATATATATCCAACCTTAATACACATAAAAAAACAATTCCAACACATAAATTCATCATGAACCCAAATTTAACCTTGGAGGACATTGGGCAATTTCATCTTCTCAAACCAAACCTGGTGAATCCGGTTGTGACACTTGTCATAGTGCCAATAGGCAAAAACTATAGAATATTCCCTACATGCTGACTGGGCTTCCATGTCATCAACTTGTCACTGTTCTACATTTTTTTTTTTTAATTCTTCTTCTGAACGACGATCAGCACACTATAACTTCTTCATCCGAACTCAGTTTTCAATGAAACTAGTTGCGTTGGATTCTTGGTGACGGGTTGGTCGTTGTTTTTCTAGTTTGGTGGGATTCTGAGCACTTTGAAATTGGGTAAATTTTTCCCCCTATTCTACATTCTGATCACATGGTGAGATGGAGGGAAACATGTCAAAATACATTCTTGTAGTTGAGTATGCAAGCTGATCAATCAAGAGAAAGAAAAGGGACACCAATTTGCAATCACCATTCAAGACTTGAGATCATTGAATATTCCTTATCACCAAGCCATGTGGAGGTGAAAATAAAATCATTCTAAAGTAGACACTCAATACATAGCAATAACAGTGGCTTTACATTGCCACATCCTCAAGCAGTCTATGTTAGCAGTGTCATATCATGTCATGTCATGTCATGAGTTGTCACATGCCACACCATTGTTGTTAATGATGTAAATTATATTTCAAAAATGTATTGTAAAGTGGAAATCCAAAGGACATGTGTGGAATATGAAGAGTCATGTAAAGTTGAAAAGTCATAGGAATTCAAACAGTCATTGGGGTAGATGAAGAGGCATAAGGAAGTTGAATCGTCACTTCCTCATTGTTATATGTACACCCTCATTATAAGAGCAAAGGACTTTTCACCTTGGCTCCTGAAAAACATTAGAAAGATAAGCTAGTTATTTTGGGGAGCAAGGAGTGGCTCCAACACTCCACTAACACTCCACTATTAGAGCTAGTGATGTTCATTGTATACATGTGTCTCATAAATTTTACTTAATAGCTCAAGCCTTCAAGGCCAACACGTTCTCCATGCATGGATTATGAATTTTTGTAAGACTATTATGCATTTGTTTTTATTTCATGTTTTCTTTCACATGTGACAAAGTACTTCAACTAGTTCGGTTATTTTAGTACTTATCTGACTGAGAATGTGTTGTAATGTTAGTTATTTATTTCTCATCGTTGTGGTCTATTCCATGGGATACTAGACAAATCTTTCTTATTCATTGGTTGTAATGATCGCCGCGTCTCTTATGAACTATTCCGCTAGATGTTAGACATATCCTTCTTGTTCGTGTGTGTCTCTTCTTGGGTTAGTAGAATAAGTTTCACACATCTGCAACTGAACACTCACCAAGCACACCTTCTTAATTTTCAAAGGCATCATTACATCCGTTTGTCTTGCTGATAGTTATATCCAAGAAAAATATTTAAGAATTAGACAACTGAGCCATATGCTGGATGGGACTCCTACACCAAATAGTGTGAGGTCTAATTGAGACTTCATATCAGGGAGATCCCCTAAATTTTGGAGGGTCGAGCACCGTCAACAAACTCAGGAACTACTTTCTATGCCTTGAGGTGTGGCAAAGGCCTAGTGAGATTTTCCTTTCAAAAGAAAAATACGTTGTGAAGTTATTGGAGAAATTTGGAATGACAGAAGGCATTTCCTTGTCCACACTGATGTAAATTAATTTCAAGAAGTTATGTGGATAAGCTACAGGACCCAGCTTGGTCAACCCATCCGAGTATAGATAGTTGATTGGGGTTCTGATGTTCTTAGTGAACATTTGTCCTGACATACGCTATGTAGTGAACACGTTGATTCAATTCATGAACGATTCTCTCCATGCACATTGGATTTTTGTTAAACACAATCTAAGATATTTGCATGGGATGATCACCCTTGGTTTAAGATATACTGCCAAAGATTTTCGACTTCATGGATATACTGATGTTGACTTGGTAGGAAATGTTTTCGATGGAATTAAGAGTACGTTTGAATGTTTTTTTAGTTTTGGATCTTAAATGACATATTGGATAAGTAGGAAGTGGAATTCAGTAGCATTAAATACTACTGAGGGAGAGTACATTGTCTCTAACATGGATAGCTACAAAGAAATTTGGTTGAGGAATCTATTTGGAGAGTTATTTGAGCAAGTGATAGACACTACAGTGATATATTCTGATAATAAGAGAGGGGTATGTCTGACAAAGAATCTTTTATTTCATGACAAGTCCAATCACATAGAGATTAGATATCATTGCATTGAAGACATGGTTCAGAGAGGAGTCATTAGACTCCATCATATATCGACAAATGAGAAGATTGCAGATATTCTCACCAAGGATTTTCCTAAAGGGAATTTCTTACTCTTCATAGAGAAGCTTGGGCTGATGGATGTGACCCCTTCCGATAAGGCGCATCACTAATCGGGAACACGGAGCCAACTCTTCCCCCCTGTCTGAGCTCCCAGGGTGAGAAATTGAGATGGGTTGAGCGATGTCTAGACAATAGGATCATATATGTTGCTCCTCTATCTATTACCTAGAGGTTTGGAGATGTTTCTCCTCTATCTTGGTCTTTGTAGAGTATACCCCGGTTTCTATCATACCCGCAAGCTAGGCTTGTTGGGATTATCGCTCCCTGTTTATCTGACAACTTGAGAGTCTACTTGGGGGTTTACAACCCAAGTTGATTATGATGGAGGTGTTCTACCACATGATTCTTAAGGGTCATTTTTGGGAAGATCAGTGGGAAATAGGATGGGTTGTGATGTGCTCCCTTGTATCACCTATTGCTCGATAAGGGGTTGAAGATGTTTTTCTCCCCCATGGTATTATGGGTTTAGATGCGCTCCCTGATGTTGTTTCAGGTTGATATGTACTCCTTGATATTATTTTCAGATAGATATGTGCTCTCCAAATTTATATAGGGTGGTAGCTAATGCTCCCCAATTCTTCTTCTTTAGATTCGAGTATGTTTCAAAAGATAAAGTTGAGCAAATATGGGACATGATATGACAACATGATACACATGACATGATGTATTTGGAGTTTCTCGCTAGCTAAGAGGGAGTGTTAATTTTGTATCGGTGACAAATTCCAACCATGGGACTGGATTCCTCTTTTCGAGAGGACCAATTTGAATATTGAAGTACTCAATTTGGACAAGGGAAAGTGTGACTTATGAAGAAAATTTCACATATGCTCATTTGGATAGGTTGTCCCTAATAGGAAATGGTCACCCTTGGAAGTCTATAAATACAGGTGACCTCAAGCTCATGTGTACATCAACAAGCATAATCTTATTTTCTTCTTCATTGCTTGGTTTGTACAAGTCTGAGATTGGGTTCAGGAAAAAGGTTCGCATAGGTCTGAAAATATAGGGTCTAAAGCTCACACATGTTCTAGAGTTTTGGTTTCCAGCCGTAGGCTCATCAAAGATAATTTTCAACTATAATTGCAAGCTATCAGGCTCAAGGGTGTGGTTGGAAGGTCTCAACGGCATGCAAAACTATGCCTCCATGTGATTGAGCTTTAGTGCTAAATTTTGACATCTGACTGCAGTTGATTGCAAACATGAAAAGTTGTCTCTGATATATATTGATGCTATAAACATATTTCCGAATGTTGTTAGGTTAATTTTGTTAGATGATTTTATATTGGGCTCATTGTACTCTTTGTTGAACATTTGATGACAATCTAATAGAAGAAGAATTTTCAAAAGTTTCTCCCCCTTGTGGGATTTTTCCTTGGTCTTTGACCAAATTTGGTGTCTCTTGTTGATTGTCTCCTTTGTCATTGCATTTATTGTTCTATCTTCAATTACTGTTGATGATTGGAAAGATTAATTGTTATTGAAAATATTTCTAATTGAAGAATTGAATTGGGCTAAAATTAATTGAAACAACCTAGAGTAATGTGAAAACTAAAAATGACATGGTATGAAGTATAAATTTCAAGTCATCAAGGTTTAATTGGTTCATTTCTCTCAAATTGTTAATGTGTTAACGCGAATAATTAAAATCAATCCAAATTTTTGAGCATTACAACTCCATATAACTAAACAACTACAAATTTATGGTTGTGCAACATTGTGCTAGCCCATTTTCAATTAATTTTTTAAATTAAATTACATTTTTTTTTCATTATGATATTGAAAAATGTACATGAACATAATCACCATTATGAGAAACAAAGAAAGCAACATTTGTAATAAGCTAGCATTAGCATGGGAGGTCGTCCTTGCTTTTTTTCCTTCATTTCCATGCTCTCATAAATCACTATAGAAATAACATTTTTAAAAATCCAAAATTTAAATTAAAAAAAATATAACTTGTATAAAACAATAATTTTGATTATATAACATGACTTAAAGATTTTTTTTTAAATTAAAATTTCAATTATCAAAATTTATTTGCATTTGGCTTCTCTCTTTTTAAAGAATTAAAAAAATAACATTACTCAAGTCAAATCACTTAATCACTCAAGTCAGTTTCTTTTATTCTTTTATAAAATCTAATTAAAATAACTAGAGAGTATAATTAAAATACATAAAATAAATTTATTTTATCACATAATTTTTAATTATATTTTTTTTCCAAATTTAAATAATAATACTATTTTCATATATAATATTTTAAAACTTACACAATTATTAAAGTTAAACTATATTAAAAATATTGGTAATTCAATTAATTTTTTAAATTTATAACATTATTAATGAATTGATTTTTTTTCATTTCATATATGGTGTATAAATATAAAAATATTCAAAGCAAAAACATAAATAATAAGTTATATATAAATATTAATGAAAAAATAAATTGCATTTATTTATTATGAACATAATACATAGAATTTTACAAATATTTATAAAATCATAAAGTTTAAAAAAAATTAGAAAAATTATCCATTTACAAATTCACCATGTCTACTAATACCTCTTTCTATCCAATACTTTTCTAAATGGAAAAGTATTTATGTGCTGGTGGTTATCGACATTGTTATCACTTATACATATTGTCTCATTTTTTTTTGAAAATAATATAAAATTAAATTTTCTCATATCATTTTCTTATATATATATAATCTAAATTTATTTTTATTAAAAAAAATCTAATTACAATAAATATAATATATAATTAAAAAATATATAAAACAAATACTTTTTATTAATATTTTTAATTATTTATTGATTTTTTCCAAACCTAAATAATAATATCATTATAATATACTGCACTTTAAAATTTAAACAATCATTAAAATTAAGCTTTATTAAAGATATTGATATTTCAATTAATTTTCTAAAATTACAATATTATTAATGAATTAAAAATATGTACTTTTTCTCTTCACATATGATATATAAATATGAAAATGTTGAAGACAAAATCATGAATAATAATTTACATATTCATGTTGATGAAAAAATGGATTACAATTATTAATTATAGATATTTTAGAAATATCTATAAATATCTTGGAGGAAAAGGTAAAACTCTCCATTCCATAATTCACCATATTTAAAGACTTCTTCTCCTTGCCAAAACTTTTTTAAAAGTACTTTTGTGGTGGTAGTGGACATTTTTACCACTTTTACATTTGGATTTTCTCCTGTGATTGTTTCAAGATTCTCTAAAATTTTTGAACATCCATACAATCTTATATTACAAAGGTTTCTGAGATTCCAATAATTTTTTGGCAACATCATTAATGCTTCACAAAGCATCAATGTCAAATTTTCGAGTTTAGACATTGTACCTTCTTGTAGCATTGGCAACTCTTCTAATTCACCTAACTCAACCATGGAAAATGTCTTTAACATAGGAAATGCCCCCATCTCTCCAAATTCTTTAGGAATCCTTTTTAACTTGGGACATCTTACAATATCTAATTTCCTTAACCCTCTGAGATTTTGTAAATGTGGAAGTTCTTCCAACCTATGACAATTCCATAATTTAAGATGATTTAAATTTTGAAATTGATCAAATTTATTTTCCATTTTAACTATGTGAGAGCTCTGTAATGAAAACTTCTTCAACGTTGACATGTTAGTAATATCTTCAGGTAAAAAAGGTGTGACTGTGATCTTCAAGTGTAATGTTTCCATATGAAGCATCCTCCCGAAAATGCCCTCACAAATTGTTTCTCCATTGTTCTCTAACCATAAATATTTCAGTTGTGTTAAATTCCCCAAGTCATTAATAGAAGCTGCTTTCATACCTCTTTTTAACTCTTGACGACTCCACGCACTGCTAGAAACCAAGAGGTGTTGCAAAGAAGTGAGCTGTGATATGCCATGCGGCAGACATTGCAAATCATCACAATTTGCAATGTCCAAAAACTTGAGTGCTCTCAACTTCTGAATGCCGGACGGTAATTCTGTAATTCCAGACTCAAAAAGATCAAGGACTTGGAGACTTACAAGTTTGGAGACAGATGCTGGTAACCTTTTAATTGGCACATACAGTAATCTTAGGCATGCAAGTTGTTTCAAAAAGCCAATACTTTCAGGCAATGATTGGATGGACGTGCGACTCAAATCCAGAACATTTAGAGAGATCATGCTCCGAATCACCCTTCTTGGAATTTCTCCCAAATCGCTGTTCTCAGCCAATGTTAATGTGCAGATTTCTGGAGCTCTGAAAGATTCTGGAAGAAAAGTCAACTGGTTGCCTGTCAACAAAATCCGAGTGCGTCCTAAACATTCATTTGCATCCAATGTTGTCAAACCCTTACCTACGCCACTGTAGAAGTTCTCTTCTTGCTCAGCAATTTGTATTCCCCAACTACGCACAACGTCGTGCATCCTGAAATGTAGCACGCGCCCATCAACATCTCTCACTGTCGGTTCAGTCAAACACCGGTCAGCTAAATTGTTGACGTAGATTCTTCCGATCTCGAATTGGTCGTGGCCACCCTGATCTTGCAGCAGTCCTTCCCCCAACCACAAGTGAACAATGGTCTCTTCTGGAATAATTTGGTCTTCGGGGAAGGCAGCAGCCAAGTACAGAAAGCACAATTGAAGATTAATGTTGTGGTTGCCCAGTGCGTCATAACTCAACCTGAGGCAATCATAGACACCTTGAAGGCCTTGTCCGTTGGCGTTTGACAACCTCTTGACTGCCAGGTCCCATTCTTGTGCATCAATAGTGCCTGCCATTGCCCTCGCTACTGCTTTGATTGCCAAGGGAAGCCCTCCACACTTTGTACACACAACCCTCGCCTTTCCTTCGTCGATGTTTACTGGCAGATTTCCATTGTTATGTGGAAAAGCATGATAAACAAACAGCCGCCAACTATCATCCTCCATCAGATCGCCTATTTTAATCAATGTGGACTTATCTGGATTGACTCCCATCTCCAGCAGCGCATTATGATTCCTTGAACTCACAACAATTTTGGAGGTGGAACGGTCGGTTAGCCGGAGTAGACCCAATTCCTCCAGCAATCCTCCAGCACTTCTTCTAGCACTTCCTCCAGCACCCTCCTCCCATACATCATCCAGGAACAACGCAAACCTTTTCCCCTGCATCCTCTCATGCAACCATATTTTTATACCTTCTTCATTCATATTTTGATCTGGATTTATGTTTGCTTGCATGGCTATTTGGGAAGAGAGTTGATTCCTAAGATTTGTGAAAGATGGATACTGCGAAACAGTCAGCCAAAGCAACAATCCATCGCAAAAGAAATCCCTCACCTTTTTGCTATTGAAGACGGTCTTCAGAAGTAGTGTTTTACCAGAACCACCCTTGCCAAGCACGCCAATGCACGAAAAAGAAGACTCAGCCTCCTCTGCCTCCATCACTGACTTCTCTAGTGTTGCAAAAGCTTTGTGTTGCCCGACGATAAGGGATTCGTTGATGAAGAAACCTCTTGAAGCATCAGGTTGGGTGGCCGTTGCAGAAGTAGAGGCTGAAGCTGGAGAGGCGCACAACTCTTCGATTCTTGAAAGTCTCTCTTGCAGCTCCTCATTTTGGACCATGCTAATCAAAGGAGCTGATTGCAGATGCTCTCTAATATCTGAAATCGAACGAGTAATCCTTCTACTCGTTTTATAACGAGAAATCACGTCACACCTAGGTATTGTACTGCATTGATGCGCCATTGCTGATGCTGGTCGGAGAAGCGCATCCAGCTTCTTAAGCCATATATTAACAGCTGACGGTCTCAGCTTATCGTTGTTTTGGGGAATGGAGATTTTCTTGCTGTTTAGATTCAGGCGGTAGTGCTGGATCTCTTTCAAAATCGGTTCAATTTCCATTACGAGGCCCTTCAGATTGGCCAATTCTTTGTTGCAACGGAGCGCAATGTTAATGTGATCAATAATTTGGTGGATAGCCATGTCTATGCCCACACCAATAAATCCAGATACGACACCAGGATCACCCATGATATGGCTTTCAGTAAAGAGGAACAGAATTATGTTCGACTCCCTTGATAGCACAAAATGGCAAAGCCCCAGATCTGTGAATATCAATATTGAAAAATCTCAAGATGAAAATTTCTTTCCCACCAATGAAATCCTCAACCAATATTAACACTACAGCAGCAAAGTCTTGAGGAAGGGAAGCAGAAATTGTGTAACCCGGGATTGTGAACACTAACGCTGAAACCTTGTAACCTATATGTCTCATACATAGATAGGAGCAGAGAATTGCACATTTATATATAGTTGTGCAGCAGCGTCATAGTTAATTTTTGTCATTTCAATAATGAAAAAAAAAAAGATTCTTCTAGCTTTTTTCCAACTATGTAAAAGACCATAAACGCCATTATAGCAAACAGTGGAAAAGAGATTCGTGACAGCTTGTGCGGTAATTAATACATGAGGGCCCTTCCAGCTCCCGATGCTTTCATTTCTATGACGCAAGCCACAAAATTCTTCATTTGAACGCAAACCAATATAACACAATTTCTATCACGGATTCTAATCTTTTTCCTCCCTCAATTTTTGTTAGGATGCAGCAGTAAGGTTAAGTTTGTGTTATATAATGAGAGTAATGTCAAAATTGTGGCCACAACGCTGTTTTAATTTACATAATTGGAATGTCCAACATATTTTTCAAAAAACGCAAAATCTAACTATATATTAACAACACAATTTGAATTAAAAATAATCCACAATCTTAGTGAAACTTTTATCACCACATTCCATAACCATGGACCCCACTCTCATACATCAACGACGATGGCATCTTTTATAATCCCAACGAACCATCAATCAACGACCAAACGAATAATTAAATTCCGTAACCATGGAACCCACTCTCATACATCAACGACCATGCCATCTTATATAATCACAACAATCAGTCAAGGAGGAGCAGCATAAATAAATTCCGTAACCTGGACCCCACTGTCATGCATCAATCTCGATGGAATCTTTTATAATCCCAACAATCAGTCAAGGACTAGCGGCATCATTGAATTTCGTAAACATGGACCCCACTCTCATACATCAAC
>JAXQQM020071526.1:0-84286 GCA_034641835.2 Pinus albicaulis | reverse complement strand
ATTATATATAATATCAGTAATTATAAGTGAGGGTTGCTTTTTTATCTCACACATTAATTAATATTTAATGATTCGATTAAGTGAACTTGTGTAAGAGAATATGATTATTAAATATTCAGATCGAAATCTTCAATACATCATAAGCTAGAAAAACTTTAAATAGTGTTCAAAGTTTCAACAAAACATATCTAATATCATCAAGATACTGACAATTAATAAATTAAAGGGACTTACATTAACAGATTGTCAAGTAAATCTGTCTTTATAATGATAATAACTTCAGGAGGAATTATAAGGTTGTTGAAACACAGTCAACCTCACCTAGTTATCTTGACCATAATTAAATATATGAAGAAACAAAATGATTTAAGAAAATTGGAAATCTTACAGAGGAAAAACAGAGTTGTATGAAATAAGTTCAGAATCCTTCTTGTACTAATGATGATCATAAATACTTAATACAATTTCTTCTTTACAAAAATCTGCTCATGCAAGGGTGCAACCCCGAATACTTCAATGAATGAAGTATTTATACAAAATATAAAATATAATAATCAATGGTTGAATGACAAGGCAAACTACATTTTCCGAAAACTAACATAAAGGAAAGAAAAAAAATCTAAAAGAAGAAAATTGCGTTATGGCCCTATTCTGCTAGAAATTTTTTGTTGAGTCACCACCTTTTTAGGATTGCACTAGAAAAAATGATTGTTGTGCTGGCGAAATTGAGTGTTGTGCTGGCACAATGACTTGTTCTTTACTCTTGGTATTCACAAAGTTTGTTCCATCGCTCTTCATCAGTAATTGAAGCTTGAATAACCTTGCAGTAGATTTCATCTACCTTAGTGTACATTGTAAAAGTTGGTTTAACAATGAAAATGTGTTTTATTTCATGGTGAATAAAACTGATATCTTCAATTTCTTTATAAAATTCTTTACCTCTCAAAGAAACTTGAATAGACGTAGATGTTTATGTTTCTTTGAGCTTCTTCATATAATCCTCCTTTGGCATTAATTTGTCATTTATAACAAATAGTTATGGGAGACCTTTTTTAATCAATGCATCAATCCTTGTAAGAAACCTGTTGATTGTTATATCCAAAGAATGACATTTTTCTGTTAACTGTACCACCAAGTTCCTTTTAATTAGAAATTTATTTACTTAAATGATAGTTTTAGTCCTGTCATCTACTCCTAACTCATCAAATTCTTGGTTGTCCTTAGATTTTATAAATTTAATGATGCTGCTAGTTGTATTGGGCATACCTTCCAATTCAGTGTTTGTATCATAAATTGCCTGATTTTCCTTTTCTACTAATTCTTTCTCCTCTAAGATGATCCTGATAGATGGCCAGATTTTATTAATCTCTTCAAAAATGTTAGTCCAAATTATTTCTTTGACATTTCCCAGAGTGTAGCCAATGGAATCTTCAGTGGCTGACTTTTCCATATTTCAACTTGGTTTTGAGCTCTCTGAAGCTCTGATGCATGATAAGTATCAGAATTCTTCTATTGTTCTTCAAGAAGTTTCACTTTTTCTTGTAGCTTTTTTATTTCTTTTGTCTGCAAAGTCATGTTTTGAACTGTGGTGGCTAACTAATCTGCAAAATCTCCTTTACTAGTAGTAGCAACTATAGCAGTGGGAGTAGTTGTCATTGGAAGTGCTTCTAAAGGAGAAGCTTGTTGATTGGCTTCTTACTTTCCTTTATCCACTTCTCCATCTCTATATCCATCTATTTCAGCTATGTATTTTTTTCTAGTAAAAGCTTCATCAGTTCTGGATTTTCTGTTTCTTCCTTTGAAATTTCCTTGGCTAAAGGATCTTCAATTGCTGGTAATTTCAACTACTTCCTTAGTGTTGCAATCTTTGCATTCTTGTTCTTGATTAAATCTTCTACAACATTGACATTTGCAGGGTCATAACCCAAATTGATTACCAAATCTTCCAAGGTTTTAATCCTGGTGTCCTTGGCAAAAGCTGAGACTTTTTCCATGTTGAGTTGTGATGTTACATTTACTAGTGTAACTTGCATTTTAGATAAATACATGGCAGTGTTAGTTACAGTTGAAAAGATCATCTCTCCAGTTTGTTTATGCATCTCCATTTGACCAATGGGATGTATATATTTGGCATCAAACTCAAAAGCTGTTTTCTTATAGTCTGCTTCTCCTTTAGGCTCAGTAACTTGTGCTTAAAGAAATGCCATTAGCATTATTCCTTTCTCTGCATCAAAGGCTAACAATAGCTTGCCTTGGGCACCTGAAGTTTGTTTCTAGAATTGGTTCTATGTATTAATCTTCATGGCTTCATTTTTTAGTTTGATTTCCTTAAATATGTCCATGGTGCTCTTCTCTGGCTTGATTGGAGATGAAGTACTTGTTTTAATGATTTTCTAATGATTTGAAGTAGTCATAGAAGTAGTAGGGGACTGTGTGGACTGCTCTCCTATCAATGAGGATATAAGAGCCTCATTGGTGTTGACAAGGGTCTGGTGCTCTGAATCCTTGCTAATACTCTGGAACTAAGTTTAGCTTTCTTTCTATACATAATTTTGAATCCTTCGTTGAAGATGTTCGTCTCTAAAGGAGACCCTTCTTCTTTATTCCTTTTAGTTTTCTTTTCCTAATTTTTTGGAGTCTACATTGTTGAGTATGAAACTAGTTGTTATTCTGCTTCATGCAATGTGTTCTCCGTCCACTCTAGCTTGTTCTTGTACTGCTCTATCTCTGGCCTTTTTTAATGAAAGTAAGGAGTAGATTTGAGTTCTACCCTTAATTTAGACACAATGCCTAATGGGTCATATGACCAGGTGAAACTTAAATCAAATTGCATTTTCTTTAATAGTTGATCTGCCTCTACTGCTACTATTTTTCTATTACATATGAATGGGCCAATTTGAGTTTTTAGCTTTAACTGAGACTTCTTCTTGGCAGCCACAAAATGTACTTGGTCCATGTTGATCATTTTCTTGATGAACTCCAAAGAAAAAATCCTCATTGGGAGGAATTTGGTCAACTTGTATGGTTACAACTCACATCCAAAAACTCTTATTTCAGTATATTTTTCATACAGGTACCAATCTACTGTCTGAACTTGTTCTGTCAGTTGCAAGATATTCTGAATTTCTTCATTGATTCTCAGTTCTTCTTTGTTGTTTAGAAGGTTGATAGCTGGGTGGGAAAGCATTTCAATGAACTACTTTTAGGTGAATTCATTATGCTCTTTCATGACCAAGGTGGTCTAGAAAATCACTGACTGCTGGTCTACTTTATCATTTAACTTCTGCGATGACAATTTTATATTGTCTCCTTGGAAGTATATGAACATATAAACTAGAACAGAGGTATATTTAAATACCTCTTCTGTCTTGAAATAAAGAAACTGTTAATGAATGGATTCTGCAAGGAAGTGACTGAAATTGAACATTATGGAAGGCTTGGAATCATTGGAAAAGATAGACAGAAATCCTATAATAGCCTCATCTATTTATTGGTCAGAGTAGTAACCAAGCAGATATGATAGGACAATGGTTATTTTCTTGGTTCTCTCAGGGAAGAGGGATGAAGGATAAGGAGGATTTATTTTAGGGAATGCAACATCTTGTGCTAGGAATAGTTCTGAGGTTTGGGTTCTTTTGGCAAGGTCTAGTCTCTGATATATTTCAACCAGGGCTTCATGGGAGAATGGGGCAGCATTATCGAGTGTGGGAGCTAGCATCATCTGTTCAATGGCCTGAGGGGTTATGGTGAACATAAATTGGCCATCAGAATTGATTATGGCTCTCTGTCTTGGAAATTAAGAGGAATTACATTTCCTAGTGAAATAAGGAGCACTATGGGTAGGAGGAAAGATAAAATGAGGAAGATTATACTCCCAGAGGTGGATTTCATCAGATTTTTCAATCCATTTGTCTTCCAGCCAATAGTACATCTCAATAATGTCGATATCAAAGTGTGTTTCATAGGTTCGATAATCGCTATCAGCCATAGGGATGTGATGATGGTCTAGAGGAGGGAAAATCAAAGCATTAATGTTTTCCTTGAGATATTTCTCCTTGGGAGGCATAATGGCTACAACTGGCAGTGGAACAGGGGGAAGAAAGAAGTTTTTGTGATCAAGAATAGAAAGAGAATACAAAATGGTAAGATCAGGTGTGCTCAAGCAATTGTAGTACTTTTGGATCAGTAAAAAACCTACAAATAATGGATTATAATAACCTGTAATGAGAAAATATGTTTGTAGAGAGATTTAACAGGTTTAATGGTGAAAAATCATGTTTCCGTTGATGGCACAGGTTAATGGATAGGTAATTTAGTTTACAACAAAATTATGGAGGGAGAGAATTTAATTCGCTAACGGGTAATGAAGTGGCAGTGGAGGAGCGGTGCGCAACGATCATCACAGTAGGCGGTATAGGGAAAACAACTTTCGAAGGGGGGGATGGGGTGGTTTATGGTATTTCACTTTGGGGGGTCTGAACTCACATGAGGGTGACACGTATACATGGGTGGCTTCGTATTACAACTCTTTTCGGACCCCCCTGGTGATAAACTTTGGATGGCAGAGGGGGGCTGAAATGCCATACAGGCCATTAGATGTCGACAAGCGTGACGATGATCATTAGATATACAGGAATATGGGGATGATATATGCGATGATGTGATTTGTGGGGCCGAGGATTTATTAAATAATGTGTCAAGAGATATGAATGGAATTGTATAAGGAAATGTATGGAAATGTATGGAAATGAAGAGAATACATGAGCAGGGAATAAAATGTAAATAAATGGAAATGAATGGCGGGGATATATTGCTATGGTTTAAAACTTTAGGATATGAGTTAATAACCAGGATTTAAACCATACCAATTACTTTTTCCATAGGTGCATTTAGACTATTAGCCAATCAACTCTTTTTAAAACAGAATGAAGCTTTCTTTTTCTTTTTCTTTTTCTTCCCTAAAATTTTTATTTTAATTTGCCTTCTTTATTTAGAGCATCTAACACCTAACATTTTATTGACATGGATTCCTACAAAAAATAATAATTTTCCTAATTTTTTAAATTTTTTCATTCTATTGCATCCATATCCTACTTAACATTTTCAAAATTATTTAACTACTCATGCTAACTTATCAAAAACAAATAATGTTACAACATCGGCTCCAGGAGGGGACTGCTTCCCCCTGTGGGATGCAGATAAAAAGCAGTTCCATGTGTCTTCTCCTCGGGCTATGGAGTCTTTTCTATAGAAAAATAAACATCTTCAAATTATAAAAGAAAATGATTATGTAAAATGATGATGTACGATCTCCTTGAGTACTGGATATAGTGTTCCAAAAATCTTCCATTGACAGGTAGTGTTGAAAACTGTCCTTCAAGATTCTATAGAGAAAATGTGTTGTTTCCTTTTACCTCTGCAATGTTGAGTGGCCCAAACCATAAATTGTCAAACCTTCCATGTTTTCCTTTATCTTCTCTCCTAAAATCCCATCTTTAAACTAGATGTCCTTCTCTAAAATCTCTTTCCCTTGCCTTTCTGTCAAAGAGACTCTTCATTTTATTATGACATTGTCACTAACTTGAGGTGGGGTGACACAAACAGTGGGGTGCCACTAACCAGTGGGTTTTTTTCTTTTTGCGTGCCTCAAGCTGCCTTATCATGGGTTTTATCTCTTTTTTTATTTGTTAATTTTAAAGAAGTTAAAACCCTACCCTCTCAATGGGCAGCTTCAACTCTAATATTAGAAACTATGGGAGGGGTTCCAGCTAATGGTTCAATATTTACATTGAGGTTGGATTGGGCCAAATTAACCCTAAAGGGCCACCCTGGTCCTTATGTACTTTTTTTTATTTAGTGTGTACTAAATCCCATCTCTATTTTCATTCAACTCAATGATCTAATTAATCCTTCTAGATAAATCATCAGGTTCATCAATAGATTCTTGTAGAAACTTAAGCACAGGGAAAGCTAAATTTGTAGGAAAAATAACATATTTGCCATAAACTAATTGAAATTGAGATTTACCTGTTGATCTTTTAGGAGAAATTTTGTTTGCCCAAACTGCATAAATCAAATGGTTGTCCCAGTTTTTCTTGTGGTATTCTAAATTTTTCTTGATTACTTTCACTAAACACTTGTTAGATGATTCAGCAATACCGTTTCCTTGTGGATAATAGGGAGTTTAGTGATGCAACATAATCTGATATTTCTAGCAGAATTCTATCATTTTTATGCTGCTGAACGTTGTGGCATTATAAGTGATTGTTTTTTGTGGGCAACCAAATATGGATAAAATATTTTCTTCAATGAATTTTATTACAACTGAATCTGTAGAATTTCTTACAGGAATGGATTCCACCTGTTATCACCCAAAAAAATTTCAAAACATCATTGTGTCAACTCTGTTTTTTATCATGGTCTCAAAATGGGTTTGAAAGTCATTTTAGGTTTTGGTTAAGGGTAGGTTAGATTTTTTATAAGTTTATAGGTCACCATTGAATTCAAATAAAGTCTTTAGAGGTCCATTCCATGATCAAATACCCACATTTTCCATTTGGGAATCATTTCATAAGGTTTAGGGTTAAATTTATGCAATTAGCTAAGAATCCTTCATTTCGTAGTGCCACTAGTTCAAAAAAGAGGATTTGCGCTACGAAAGCGTTGATATTTTCATAGTGAAAACTACGAAAAAATACACTGTGGGTGCTACAAAAGCATGATTTCTTAACCGTCTTGTCAATTAAGCCAAAATCTGTCAGAATCCGTTGGGGAATGATATGATAGGGGTATGGTGAGTCAGTTAGAGATTGGATTCAATGTACTTACCTATCTCACAGTCATCATTGTCATGATAGGGCATGAGTGAAGCATCATTCAATTACAAGATGACACCTTAAATTCAAATTCTTTCCCAATTTGGTCATTCTCGTTTTCATTTGCTTCCATACAAGTGTTTAAGCTCTGAAGCTATCAAGCTAAGCCTGTGGATGTTCTATACAAATGCTATCTTCCATATTCTCAATTGATGTTGTTCCATAATCAAGCGAGGCTGATCATATATTCAAGCGAGGCTATTTTACAGATTCAAGAGAAGCTGATAGGTTTTTCTAAGAAGTATGGCAGAGGAGAAGAAAGTTCACATAGGCGGACATTGTTTAAGATATGAGCCTGAAAATGTGAAGGCTATAATTGAATATCAAAAAGTGATGGAGGCTTTTAGCAAAGCAGGTTTTCTCCGGTTTTGTGAAAAGCTACAGGGTTTCCACACACAGGTGTCTAAAGAATTTGCATTAAACTTCAGTGGAACAACTTCCAAAGTTGGGATGTTAAATGTGCCAGTCACACCTAAGATTATTGATTCTGTGATAGAAATACCAAGGGGGCAAGACACTTGGTTTAAAGGTTTTAAGTTTTACTTGGAACCATGCAAGGAATTTATGAAACCTGAGTATGCAGATATGGACCTGAACAATGCAATACCTAGAAGTTGTATCAAAGACACCTATGCCAAGATATTGTTCAACATACAAATATACTTTACATGTGAAGGCGAGTACCATAAATTTTACACTTATCATTTCAAGCTGCTTTTGCATTTCACAGGTACGATATCACTAGATTTTCCCTTTTATTTGCATAGGAGCCTTGCCAAAATGTCTGATAAAGTACAAGCCAAATTTGATGGTTGTGAAACATCTTTGTTTCACCATGGTTTGATAAAGTTATTGGTTTTGAATGAGCTTCAGAAAATAAGCAAGGATTGGTCTTCCTTTTTGTTTATGAATGGATTTGAACTGGAAACCCTAACCCCAGCTAGAAACCCTAAAACTAAAGGGACTCCTTCACCACCAGTAGCAGAGTCTAGTTAGCCTATGGTTGCAAAAGCAAAGAGGTTTGTAAAGTTTAAACCAAGGAAACAGGTTGAAGATAGGACAAAGAAGACACAAATTCTTTTTCTAGCAACTCCATCACCTGCAAAACAGAGGTTAAAAGGTGTTAAAGAGGCTAAGAAAAAACAAGTGGCCAACAAGCAGGAAATCAAGAGAGTGACAAGAAGCCAAGAAATGGCATCAAAGGGAAAAATAGTTGTTTCAGCTACAGAGGATAGCCTAGTGATAAAAGGAAATTTCGATGACATCCTTCATGCAATTGATATAGAGGAATCACCCATTGTACAAGCTAATTTTATTGGAGTAGATGAACACAAATAGAAAAGGGTTAAGTCAGCTAAGAAACTTGAATTTGAGGGTGAAAATGCAGCCTTTATCTTTCAAGAAAGGAAGCCTTTAACTAGGCATGCTAAGAAGCTCAAGGAAGGTAGCAAGGAGGTCCAAGAAACTGTTGAAACAGCCAGAGTCCCTGAAGAGGTGGTTGATCTCTTATCACCAATAGTGGAGCATGCAACCAGCAAGACAATGAAGGGAAAATAACACATGACAGAGTTTCAACATCTTGAGGAGAGATTGAAGCTAGCAAACCAAGAGATTTCAATGATGAAAAAGAGGGCCAAAAAGCACAGTATTGAAAAAACAGAGTTTAAAAGAGTGAAGTCATTTTTGGAAGGCCAATCTGGTTCTAGATCTGAGATTCCAAGTAGTGCAGAACAATTTTTTACATGGACAGTTCCAGCCATCAAAGAAGCAAAATTTATCATAGTGATCAATACTCACTTGAGAGCCAGTAATAGGAAACTAATAATTCAAGTGGAGGATTTGGAACTGAAGTTGAAACTGACTCAGGATGAACTAAAAAACAAAGGTACATAATGACAAATTATTAAAAAGGTCAAAGGCTAAATCAAATGGAAAATGAAGAATAAACCTCATGAAAATTATGTTTTTAGTTCATATGACTATTTGTTTTGATGAAACCAGTGGTATTCTGGAGTTTGGGCACATTTTTTGTTTGAATATTAAAGAAATATGGTCAAAACTACTCACTCAGCAGTATTGTAGTGAAAACAGTAAGAAAAGGGTGAAATACACTACAAAATTGTTGTAGCAACTTTTTTCACCCTTTATTATAAATTTTTGGAAGAAAAATGTATGTATTTTGACTTGAAATTGCTAGGGAAGCTATGTCAAGTGAATATGAAGATAACCTTGGAGGAAAGAAACCAAAATTTTGAAGGAAAATGGGTTAAAAGACTGCACTACGAAAAGCTCTACGAAATTGTGTTGTTTTCCTAGCACAAGTCTGTTTCTGCTATTTTGGACAGTTTGATGGTGATTTTTTACAGCTGACACTTAAGGATGAGTTTGGGCATATGTTATTTCAGTTCCTGACAGAAAATAACCTCGAATTCATGGGTTCATAGTGGTTAGAGTGTCTCAAGAACACAAAGAATCCTAAGCCTAAAAAACAGGGGACAGTTTCCTAGTTTGCAGGAGATCAGCATTAAGGTCATAAAGTGTTGGAGCTTATCATCTGGATTCGACCTTATGGGAATACAGTTGGAAAATGATGTAATCTAGTTTAGATAAGGTTTTTATGAGTAGAGTTGAGGATTTTGAGTCCTATTTGTAATAGGATTGTTCATTAGGTTTGCAGCTGTCATTTTGTAATAAATACCATGTTATATGGTTAGGAAAGGTGTCAAACAGTAGGAATTCGATGTATCTATTTGAGGATAAGGTTATCCTATATTTTAAATGATCTATAAAAGATGAAGAAGTCGAAATACTAAGGGTTGGACATTTTATCAAAATGACTGTGTTTATTGTAAGTGGCTGGTTTTCAGTTTAATACATAGCTTTTTTACTTAACCAACACAAGATTCATAAAGAGTTCTAGTGTGTTCTTGTTCTAATGACATCTTTTTACTATCCTATTGCAGTGGTGTTTGCTTATGTTACTCAGAATTCATCATTGATGCTCTGACTTCCTTCATAGACAAACTGACTGTGTGTTTTACAGTTTCACATGTGTATTTCTGGACTAGAACTCTGATATGCCTTGACTTCCATGCTAAGTAGATTTTTTGGTTTTACTGAAGCTATTATGACTCCATAAGCCCAATGTGCACTTTCTAATGTGATTTACAACCAATATCCATTTTTATCTCCTTATTATCCCACATAGAGTTAGCCATCTATATTTCTATAAAAATTCCATAACCCTTGAGAAAGCCCTCTCAGGTTGAGGAGGCTAAGCCTCAATCAAAATATTGGTTTGAAACAGTTACGTGAGATTGACTTGATTGGCAGCCTATTAGGTCTAATTTTTTTATAACACCACCCACTTGGTGAAATAGTCAGTAACAGTCAAGATCCATCGGTGTTGTTTACTGGAGGCAAGGTGGATTTCACCTATAAAATATAATCCCCACTGAAGAAATGGTGTTGAAACAACTACTGGAACTAGTGGAAGGGCTGCTAATTTTTGCTTTCCAACAAACATCTGACAGGGAACACAGGCTCTGACTTTTGATCCTACTTGTGAAAACAAAGTAGGCCAATAAAATCTTGCCCTCAGTATCTTATATGTTGTTGCTCTCCAAGCATAGTGGCCTCCACATATCCCTACATAAAATTGATCAATGATTCCTTCAGTCTCTGATTCTGTTAGGAAAAGTAGTATAATATTAAGAGGATCTTTCCATTATAATTTTGCATTGATGATACAGTATTTTATGGATTTCAAATTGATTATTTTTCATTGGTTCTTTGAAAATTGAGATGGACATTCAAAATGAATCAGAAAGTGAACAATTTCTGCATATCAATCTGATAAAACAAACTTGTCATCAATATGAATAGGGACTCTCTGAGTTGAAGGAGAAGGTTCTTGTGTATTCTTTCCTTTCACTCTATGGGAAGGTTCTTGTGGATTCTCCCCTTCTGCATTCAAGGAAGGTTCTTGTGGATTATCTCCTTATGCATTCAAGGAAGGTTCTTGTGGATTCTCCCTTTCCAAATTTGAAGAAGGTTCTTGTGGATGCTTCTTTGAAACTTCAAAAACATAATTTATACCCAAAACTTAACAATTGGATTCAGCTAACAACTTAGATAAACCCTGCCCCTTTACTAACTTGGTAGTTTTTATGGTAATATCAAACTCAAGGATTTGAGTTATCCATCTTCCCCTTCTTCCATCAATGTCTAGTTGTGTGAGGATTGTTTTAATAACATTATTGGGCACATAGGCAATGATAGTAGAATGGAAGATATACATTCTAAAAAACTTCAGGGCTTGAACTAAGGCATAGGCTTGTTTTTCGATAACATCATATATGAGGTCAGAATCTCTCATGACCTTACTAAAGAATGCTATAGGTTGATCATGGTAGTCCTCATTCTTTTTCAAAAGGACAACTGCAAGGGAAGTTTCGAAGGAAAAATAGAACATGTTTAAAGGTTTTAAGTAGTTTGTATTGGCTAAGGTTGGGGCTTCGAAGATGGCCTTCTTTATTTTTTCAAATGAAAATCTTGCAGAAATAGTCCATTTAACTTCATGGTTCTTTTGTAGCATATCTATTATATCATTCACTATTTATTCATAATTTGGTATAAAAATTTTCAAAAAGTTAATTTCCCTAAGAAAGCTTGAATCTCTTTCTTATTTCTAGGTAATGATAATGATTGAATAGTAGATACCCTTTTGGGATCAATAACTACTCCATCTTTTGAAATAATATGACCTAGTAATTTACCCTCTTTGATTGTGAATAATGAATTTTTGGGATTCAAAGAAATTCCAAATTTCCTACACCTTTCAAAAAGTTATTTCAAGTGCTTGAAATGTTTTAGATCTAATTCATAGAAAACAGTTAAATCATCAAGATAAATAATGATAAATATGTTTACCTTCCCAACAAAAGCCAAGTCAATGGTTCTCTAAAAATTTTCTCTTGTTTTTAATAGACCAAAAGGCATCCGGGCATACATGAATTTACCCCAAGGTGTGGTAAAATTTGTCTTCTCCCTATCTTCTGAATTCACCAATATTTGATTATAACCAAAAAATCCATCTAACATAGAGAATATGTTAGCACCTGACACTTTTTGAAGTAATTGATCCATCTTTGGCAGTGGATAATTATCTTTCAAGGATGATTTATTAAGGTTTCTAAAATCTACACAAAGTCTTATTTCACCGTTCTTTTTCCTCATAGGGACTAAATTGGCAACCCAACTAGAGTGTCTTAATGGGACAATAATTTGGGCATCTAAAATTTTTTTCAGTTCTTTTTCTATGGTGGGAAGCAGAACTGGATTCATCCTTCTTAACTTTTGTTGGTAAGGCTTTACATTTGGTTTTAGAGGAATTTTATGTTCAATTAAAGATGTGCCATAAGTTTTTATATCAGCATAAGACCAAGAAAAGGCATCTTTATAATTCTTAAGAAGTTTGACATATTCATATTTAAGTTCTGGAGTTAATGATGCACAAAGTTTAATTTTTTTAATCTCCTCATTAGTGCCAATATTTGTGTCTTCTATGTCATTTTCTGGTGAAGAAGAGAATGGATTTTTGGGAACATTGTTTTGATCAAACAAATTTTCTAAAGTAACAAGTCCCTCTGGGATAAAATTATTTGATAATTGAATTATATCGTGATCAGTTACCTTTGATTTTAGATCTTATTTTTCTTTATTTTTGGTAGTTTCTTTAATATCTGAATTATCCTCTTCAATTTGCAATACAGAAAATTCGTCAATGACCTATAGAAAGGATTTTAATTGCTCATCATCTTCAAATATTTTTCAGTGTTTAAGGTTGTCTGGTATTGGTGGCCTATATTTGATTTGCATTTTATATTGAGTTTGAAATTGATCTGGAATATTGAAAGAACTAGCTAAAACAACTAATGAATCTACATGCAAGTTTTCATCTCTAGGAATAAAAGTGATATTAAAAGCATCAAAGGAATTTTCAATGGTGTCCCAAATCTCATTCCTGTAAGACCTAAGTCTAGGGTTCTTTGTTCGGAAAAGACTCCTAACTTTTCTTACTATTAGTTTTCAGTCAGTAAAAACACTCAAATTTTTGACCTTTAAACTTCTAGCAAGCTACAATCCTAGGATAAAAGCTTCGTACTCAACAACGTTATTTGTGACCTCAAAATATAATTTTCATGGTTGTGTAATATTTTACTTATCAGGTGAAATCAAAACAACTCCTTCTCCAGCCCCATCTTTGGTGCAAGACCCATCAAAAAATAATTTCCAAAATTCAGCTTGAACTGATTTATAGGTGTCAACTACATCCTCAATATTGAGTTGATAATTCTGTGAAGTATCTGATGATAGTTGAAAACAACTAAATTCTTGATCCACTGCATAAATGGGATGATTCCTAGCTTGATTAGAATTGCAAACAATGTTTAGGAATCTTGCTTCTCTATACAATCTAAGGCTCTCTCCACCATATATAGGTATAGTGGCAAAAGACATTTCCATTTGAAGACATCCTCTCAATTTTTTACAACATGATCTAGATAAAAGCATTCCAAATTTGGGAGGAATATCAGTGACAACTATGTCTAATACTACACTTTTAACTGGTATTTGATGTAAAGTGACCCCTAGATCTTTAATGAGTCCTAAACATTGGACCCTCTTTGAATCAAAAGTATACAAGTCGTGATAGGTTCAAGTGATATCCAGATTAAGTTGTTCCATGATGGCTTTAGGCACTAAGTTCTATGAAGCAAAAGAATCAAGCATACAATTGTATAGCAGGGAATCATGCACCTTTAAAGTCACATAAAAGGGTGGTAGGGATTCATCAATCATATTAGAACTAGGACCAAAAGATATGGTGGGTCTGTCGTTTTGTAGATTGATAATATCTCCTTCAGCATCCATACTATAATTTTGGATCCACTTTGCAACTTGACTTTTATACCCTGGGTTTTTAGAGAGTTCGGAAATTGAAATTTTGACTCTTTCTAATTCTTTCTCAACGTTAAAGGCAGTCAATATTGTTTTGTCAATCTGAGTAGAATCACTTGACTGATTTAGAGGTTGAGAATAAGTAGTTTGAGTTTCAGTTGTTTTTAGTTTAGGTTCAATCATTACAGGGTTTTTGGGAGGTCTACCAGGACCAGCTCTAGATCTTAAGTCATATTTTTTATTGAGTTTTGCAATCAGAAACTCGGGAAAATCTTGATACTTAGAAACCTGAGAAGTATCTTGGTCTTCTTGAGGGATTTTATTTTGGGAAACAGGGACCATGGTAGTCTAAAAGGATGTATAATCTACATTATTAATGTGTTCAGTAATAGAAAAAGTATTGTCCTTAGGTTTTTGATCATCAATCAACAACGGTGCAGGTACTTGTTGTTCATTATGAGGCCTCTGAAGAATTTGCAATGAAGCAACTTTATTGTACTGACCTTGGGCCTGTGTTTGTGGTCTAGAAATAGTTTGTTGGATTGTTCTTGGTTGAGTTTCAATCTTTGAAATTCTATTGGATAGATTTCTAAGAAGAGCTGTGATTTCATCAATCTTTGAATCTTCACTTTTAGACTTAGAGGAAGATGCTTCCTAATTTTTTAATTTCCTTTGGGCTTTCTCTTCTTTAGCTCTAATTTTACTAGAAGCTAACCCATTGGCCTCTACCTCAATAGCATTAGTCTGCATGTCTTGTATTGTATTAGAAACTCTTTCCCTTATCATAACTGCAAGTCATCATCAAATGCTTTAGAAAATATGACCTTTGCAGCAACTACTAGATGTTTACAATCAGTAAGCATTTTGTGGTAGAGTTTGTTAAATGTTTTGATAAATTTAGAAACTGGTTCACCATGATTTCTTTTTAACCCTTAAAATTCAGTGAGCAAGTAAACATCATATTTCTTTACCCCCCATTGGTTTTTAAAGATAGTTATAAGTTCATTCCAGGTTTGAATAGAATCTGCTCTAAGTTTCCTAAACCAGATCCTAACATTACCTTCCAAGGACTGTATAAATAATCTCATATAAACATCTTCATGCTCGATGTTCATATTGTTTGTGAAATCTAGGAAGGCAGCTACATGATCTTCTGCTGAGGGACCTGTTTCTCCATTAAATCTTGGTAACTGTTTAAGATATCCATCAAGAAAATATCCCAAGACATTAGGAAGAACAAGAGAAGCATACCTAGCTTGTATAATGGGTTGAAAATCCATGGATGATGAAGATGATGATGATGAAGATGTAGATGAATGGGTTTTAGAGGGTGGAGGAGAATGTGAAGGAGGAGGAGGAAGTGAGGATCTTAAAGGGATTTTAACAATTATCTTTTGAACTGATGGTGTTAAATTTTCTTCCTTATATTCAAACAATGGATTAGAATAGATGGAAATTGTCTCTTCTGGTTTATTAGAGTTTAATGGAATAGGATGATAAACTGGAGTAACAAAATCTATAGGCTTAAATTTATGCAACTTTAAGCCCAATTCTAGTTCAGATGTAGGCAATTCTACAGGAAAATATGGGACTTGATATGACTCAAGTGATTCAACCAACAAGGCTGAATGAAGATCTACTCCCTTTGAATAAAGTTCAACAACTCTAGGAGGTAATTGAGTCAAATCAGGTTGGGACGATATTACTGAAAAGGGATCTACAGATGAAATTTCTTCAGGGTGTAAGCCTGAAGAGGAAGAAGCAAAAATGTTATGTTTTCTTTTCAAAGAGGCTTCCCTAATGAGTCTTTCTGGATCTAGTAGATTGTTAACAATCTCAGATTCAGAACGAGATCTTGTGTGCTTAAAAGGAGCCAATTTGAATCAGTGGAATCGCCAAGTGAAAGGTTTTGACCTATATCTTTATCCTTTATTCACCTTAAAGGAAAAGGGAAAAATCGTTGTCTCAGGAAGATTTAGCTTCTATTCTTTGTCTCCCCGGCAACGGCGCTAGATTGATGTTGTCCTTTGAGATGATTATGGTCAATAATCATGCCAAATAATATAAAATGTTTTGTTTGTGTTTTGAAATATTTGGAGGACCAATGCATAAGATCAAATTTAATAAAACAGTTAAGGTTTTTAAATCTTATAGATAATATTAGTAATTATAAGTGAGGGCTGCATGTTTATCTCACACATTAATTAAGATTTAATGATTCGATTAAGTGTACTTGTGTAAGAGAATATTATTATTAAATATTCAGATCAAAATCTTCAATACATCATAAGCTAGAAAAACTTTAAACAGTGTTCAAAGTTTCAACAAAATATATCTAATATCAACAAGATACTGACAATTAATAAATTAAAGGGACTTACATAAACAAATTGTCAAGTAAATCAGTCTTTATAATGATTATAACTTCAGGAGGAATTATAAGGTTATTGAAACACAGTCAACCTCACCTAGTTATCTTGACCATAATTAAATATATGAAGAAACAAAATGATTTAAGAAAACTGGAAAACTTACAGAGGAAAAACAGAGTTGTATGAAATAAGTTCAGAATCCTTCTTGTATTAATGATGATCAGAAAGACTTAATACAATTTATTCTTTACAAAATCTGCTCATGCAAGGGTGAAACCCCGGATACTTCAATGAAAGAATTATTTATACAAAATATAAATATAATAATTAATTCCTGAATGACAAGGAAAACTACATTTTCTGAAAACCAACAGAAAGGAAAGAAAAAACGATCTAAAAGAAGTGAATTTGTGTTCTGGCCCTGTTCTGCTGGAAATTTGTTGTTGAATCACCACCTTTTTATGACTGCGATGGAAATACGAATTGTTGTGCTGGTGAAACTAAGTGTTGTGATGGAATGATGACTTGTTCTTTACTCTTGGTATTCGCAAAGTTTGTCCCATTGCTCTTCATCGGGAATTGAAGCTTTAATAACCTTGCAGTAGATTTCATCTACCTTAGTGTACTTTGTAAAAGTTGGTTTAACAATGAAAATGTGTTTTATTTCATGGTGAATAAAACTAATATCTTCAACTGCTTTATGGAATGCTTTCCCTGTCAAAGAACCTTGAATAGAAGACATAGATGCAGACCTTTTTGTTTCTTTGAGCTTCTTCATATAATCCTCCTTGGGCATTAATTTTTCATTTATAACAAATATTAAAGGGAGACTTTTTTTAATAAATGCATCAATTCTTGTAAGAAACCTATTGATTGTTATATCCCGAGTATGGCCTTTTTCTGCTAACTGTACCACTAAGTTTTTTTTAATCAGAAATTTCTTTACTTCAAGGATAGTTTCAGTCATTTCATCTACTCATAACTCACCCAATTATTGGTTGTCCTTAGAGTTTAGAAATTTAATGATGCTACTTGTTGTATTGACCATATCTTCCACTTGAGTGCTTGTATCAGAAATTTCCTAATTTTCCTTTTCTACTAACTCTTACTGCTCGAAGATGATCTTGATAGTTGGCCAGATTTCATTAATCTCTTCAAAAAAATTATTCCAAATGATTTCTTTGATATTTCCCAGAGTGTAGCCAATGGAAGCTTTAGTGGCTCAATTTTTCCATATTTCAACTTGGTTTTGAGCTCTTTGAAGCTCTAATGCATGACAAGTATCAGAATTATTCTACTGTTCTTCAAGAAGTTTCACTTTGTCTTGTAGCTTCTTTATTTATTATGTATGCAAAGTCATGTTTTGAAGTCTGGTGGCTAACTGATCTACAAAATCTCCTTTACTAGTAGTAGCAGTTATTATCACTGGAAAATCAGACAAGCAAAGGTGACAGTATTTAATGTCAGGTCAGAAGGATTTACAGGGCTGAAAGACATAGAGAATTTGAAGTATTTAAAAATGTCTAAGGTCTAAGAGGAAAAATCAAATTGCGCATAGAAGGAACCATTTAAATGCACCTTTGTGCGCATAATTCTTCGATAAGCACGCCTTTGCACGCCTTTTCCTCAAAAAGTCACGCAGTCCTGAGAGTGGTGGAAGTCACTTTTCAAGACCACAAGGAACACTCTAGGACATTGATCCCACACTTGAGGCCACCTAAGGATAGCCACCCAAGCCTACTTAGGACCTCAAGGGAGCACACAATGGAATAAATTTGGCACACAATGGAATCACCCTCCTCTCTTGGGTCACCATCCACAATGTACCAAGAGAGGGAAGGAGGATTTGAATTCTCCTATAAAAGGCCACCAAGAGATGAGAAATATGAGAAAACATTGTTATCCTAGCCAGAATTGCCCCAAGAAATACCAGCAGTGTGTGATCCAAATCAGAGATAGAGGGGACTCATTTTTTGGCCATCCAACAACTCCAATCCACCAGAGTAGAGAGAGGGAGACTTTGCGCCAAGGCAGCTCGTAAGTAAATACATCCTTGCATCAAGACTTGGAACTCCATAGTTCTAACAGCCCCTTGGAAAGTGGGTAAAAGTTTCATCCTTCTTTCCTACCAACACTCAATAAGAGGGGATGTAAGCGTCGTCGTTTGGATTATTGAAGTTGTTTGACTCTATTCAGAGATTTTTTTTTATTTTTTTTATTTCAGTTTTTATGTTTGAATATGCATGCTATTTCTCTATCTAGAATGTTTATGTTTTAGCATGTTCCACTAACTTGCTTAGCTCCATATATTTTCTGCCTGTGACTAATAACTTAAGAGGTAAAAACCAGCCCTCTTAAGCAAGTGTGATTTGGTACATTCGTGCGCCAAACACACTAACACAAGAATGGCGACTCCACTAACTTTTATTTCCAAGTTTATGTGTTTGTGCCTTTTATGCAGAGAACCTCTTTCTTTGCTGAGGAGTTGGGCTAGAACTTACCCCTGTCTCTCCTTCACTACCTGATTCAACCTTAGTGACAGGCTGAACTTGCGCATATTTTTTGCAGACAAACACATCCCAGTGCGTGTGTTTAGAGGTAACCTGCGCGCAGCCTTCGCGCCTATTTCTGCCTTTTCCACGCGGAAACCAAAAGTAGATTTTTTTTCTAATATTTCCATATTTTCTTGCTTGTATAAGTGTCTGGCAGCCCATAATACATCTTCCAACACTATTTGAGGTGCCTCGCAACTTATTAAAACTCACTTGTAGCTGATTTTAGTAGTTCAGGTGATTAGCTTTATTTCAAATTGATTTTTGCAAAGTTAACACATAGTTTAAGTAGGAGGCAAATTAACTTGCATTCCAAAATAATTTATGTTTTGCAAATTTAGGTAAAAAAACATATATTTAATTAGCCAAAGTAAGTGGCCCAAGTCCACGCATGCTTAACTAGTTCTCTTTCATTTTTCTAGTGTAAAATTCATTAGTTTAGTTCAATTTTTGCACTGGGATTTTGAGACCAGGTTCGAATTGTCAATAGAAGAGCAAGTAATCTCTGTTGCCTTTGCACCTTCGGGTGATCCTAGGAAAGCATATGAACACTCTCTATTGATAAATCGCCATCTCCCTATAGTTGATCATATAGATTAACTAGGAAAAATAGAAAGCAGCCCATATCTACACATGTTTTTCTTTTGAGCAAGGAACAACGGAACATAGTTTAAATAGGTGATTTTGAAAAGGATCATCACATATCCACACGTTCAAACTATGTGTTTGTTCACCATTTTTTCACACATACCCACACCCTAAGTAAAGTAAAGACACCTAAAACTAACTTAACAAAACTCACTAAATTCTCCCCACATGGGACACAAAATAATTTATAGTCTAAGTTAGGACCAAGGGGATAGGCATCCAATAAGCCGCCTTGGTTAGTCTTCATATTTAAACATAGAAGTTGACTATTTAGAGAACTTTAAAATCCACCTATCAGCCCACGGAAAATAAAACTCGAGCACGACAGAGACCTGATTCAAAGGGGATTAGGCTTAGGCCCAGTGCGTGCGGTATCATTTGGGGCTACCTAACCCGAATGATACTCGGTACTAGTAGCTAAACTACCAAGAATCCCAAGACTCAAATGCTCACATGGGATGGCGGTGCTTAGTGGCAAAAATTAGGGCATCCTTTCCCTATAGGTGACGGTGAAGGAAAGCAGTAGATCCTCTACCCTTACCTTATTGGATTTTCTTCAATTGATTGGGGGAATCGCTAGTTCTTTCAGGACGTTGTGCCAGCATTCGCAAGATATCTTCTCAAGGCCCATTTACATTTGAGCATGTGAGGACGATTAGTTCATCTAGGATTTGAATATCATATGCAAACAACAAAAAACCATAGTTTTTTATTGACTGATCACATAGAATTAATCTAAAGGGAAAATTTATTTTATTTTCGCTTTGTTTTATGTATGCAATCAGATTTTTGATTTGATTATAATCTCTATCCTCACAAATATTTCCAAAACCATACCTAGTCAACGCCAGAATGGACCCGATGGGACCTCGTCGATCTAGAAGTCTTTTGGAACTCCCCTCATTATCAGGAGGGGTTCTAGGTCTTTCGCCATTTAGGCATCAAATACGGAACACAACCACCATTATCGGTTCATCCTTTATTGGGGCATATTTAGTCTGGAACCCTAGTTGGTCTCCCAATGCCACACCGTTGAACACCCCCACAAGGTCACCACACACCACTCCTCCCACAACCCCTAGTGGGTAGAGGAGTGTTACCCATTTGGGAAGCCAGGTGAACACACAGCAGGGTACGTCACAGACAAACCCTATTCCTAACCAGAAAATTGTGTTTTCACAAGTCGCAATGACTACAAACACACACTCACCTTTCTTAGCTTCGTTAAATCTACTAGATTTACCCAAGTTGACAAACAACCCCATTGCACACAACCCCATATGGCCTCCCATGCCCACGAAGCTCCCTTCTTTCATTCCAAATTTCGAAGGAAAGCAAGCCGAAGACCTAGGAAATCATGTTATGACCTTCCACTTTTGGTGTTCTTCGAACAGTATCATTGACGATACTATTCGACTAAGACTATTTCAACGCACCCTAACTAGAATATTAGTGAAATGGTATGTGGAGAAGCCCTCTGCTACACATGGAACCTTTAGCGCCCTCGCTACTGTGTTCCTGACCTATTTGTAGTTACCCATCCACCATGATTTCGGAATGGAATTACTGACCCACTTTAAGCAAACACTTGTTGTCCCTATCTTGGACCATCTCCACGAATGGCGGCGACCTCATAGTTTGTGCAAAGCCAAACTCGATGATCGAGATATGTTAGACCTGTTCTTGAAAAATCTCACTGTAGAGATTTCAAAAGATGTGGCGTAACAAAAGCCCATATCCAAAGAGGACGCCATCAATAAGGCCCAACAGCTCAAGCTGATCTATATGCAGTCAAGATATATTTACAATATCCTACCAAATGCCTCATGCCTGCAAACTTACAAAGAATTTCCAGGCATGTCGAACTCTACAGGCGGTTTAATCGGGTCGTTGACCCAAAATCACCTAAGCAGCAACGTTCAATACCCTCGTTACATGTATGATTCTACCCAGAAAATACCACAACCCAGCTACCAAATTCATCCCATGCCTCTGAAAAATTTTAGCAGTAGGGCATCATCGTATCACCATCAGCATGGAGGACCCTATCCTCCGACTCAGGGGACCCAGTACGCAGCTAGACATGCTGACAGAAGAGATCCCCCCCAACAGCCATTTACAAACCATGGAATGGGCATAAAAAATAGCACAAGACCCGCCCATGCAGAATAATGCACAGGTGAACTTCATGCAACCCTCCCAAAACCAACCGTGCCAACCATACAACCAAAAGAATCTAAATTATCCTCCTAATATGGTTAAGAAAAAAGGTAAAAATAATCCTAAAGGAAATCTTGGACAGGGTGGCAACAATCAACAACTCCCTTCATGATCTCAGGTTGGTGGCAACTCCAACCGAAATCAAAACCAGGAGCCAAGCAACTCCCATAGGCAAAACAAAAGGCCAATTCTTCAAATAACCCACTCTTTTTCGATCTTTGGTGAGTACGACCATTACACTCACCATTGTCCCAACCTCTTGAGTTGAAGAAGTTGTAGAGTAACCATGGAAAAAGGGGATCCTCCCAACAAACAGTAGTCATGCAGGAGCCTTTCCCCATAAAGGGACAGTTAGCATGCATCAAAAAACTCCCGACGATTCTGGAAAAAACAACCATGAAATCTAAATGACTGGCAAATAAATGTTTTTTCAGACACGAAATAATAATTATGATACCCCACCAAACACCAATGCGTCAGGGGATAGTACATGTGCACCAACAACACCTTTGACCATATCAAATATGCCTATTGAACCCTTGCCAAAAATGGCTAAAGGAACAACTAGGTGAGAAGGAAACTATTCCAAAGCAGCCCATAACTATAGAATTGTGGATGATCTAGCTCAATAGCCCACTGCTTTATCAACTTTGGAGGTATTATATTCATGCCCAAAGTAGCAGAAAGCCTTACTATCTGCATTAGGCGCCATCGACCCTGCCGATTCACGCCTAATGGCTTTTGATTTAGATAAAGACACCGCTAGGCTTCCTTCAATGGTCGCCTTTCAGATACCAGTGTCAGTCAAAAACATCACCATACATTGATGTAGCATTGACGAAGTTGAATCCACATGCATCATGTCAAAGAACATTTGGTATAAGTTAGGGTCTCCCGAACTAAATCCATCAGACATCACACTAAGAGCATACGATGGTAGCCCCTCAGCCCCCGTTGGTATCTACCAAAACGTTCTGGTTTGCTTAGCCAGAAATATGGTCCTTATAGACATTGAAGTCTTGGATGCCCAATTGGGCTATAATATACTCCTTGGTTGGAGTTACATGTACACCATGTCAGCCATCACCTCCTCTATCTTCTGAACTATGATGTTCCCCCATGAGGATCACATCATTACTGTCGACTAGTTAACACATAGTGAAAAGCGGCCCCTAACAAACACCAATGTCATTCTACCCTATGTAGACACATCTACTAACGCGCTTACATGGTACCAATAATATGGCCCCGGCCAATTCAAACTATCGTCCATCTTAGGGTCATTCCTAGGAGATCCCCCTGTTATACCTGAGTCATCACCTAATGTCATAAGGGCTTCGGTATGCATGATGTCCACATATAGCACCGAAGCTAGTCAAGACACGGAGACAAGAAGTAATGACACAGATTCCTTGGCCATGTCAGCCTCTCTAGCCTATGCCATGTCCCAAACTCCTTTCCTCTTCCCCCCAGCTGGTTTCGTTTCATAGCAGGTCATGGCCACGGTGGTCCTACCAAAATTATCATTTGTAATACTAGTTTGGTACCTAGTCTCACCTACTCCAATGGGAGTCACGCACATCACTTCTACAAGGTTAATCCCTATCAATCATGAACTGGCCCCTACCGTTCACGATATTGTTGCAAACATCCCTACAAAGGAAATTCCCATCGCAAAGCCGATGGTTACGACTAAGAAACCTGAGATAAGAGGAAGAAAGGTGGATAATCCCACCAAGCAACAAGAATCACCACACTGTGCCATATGTGACGTAGTAGGCCACCCTACCCACATTTTCCCAAAGCTGGACGATTTAAAACTGCTCCTTACCTCTGCGGAAAACATCGCAATACCAAGTTCCCGTAAGAAGGAACCTGCCACCAAAATTCAAGGAAAAGCATTACGTACCAATCACGCATGCTCTATTTGCAGCAATTAGGGACACTATACCCATCATTCCCAGAGATCCCGCAATTTATGGATGCCTTACATGCCATCGAGCAATCCTATCAAGAGGATTTCTCCACCCAGTCATTTGGAAATGAACCTCACACCATCCTATACCTACTGGAGGAGTGACAGTCGCCTGAGAGCCTCCTGTTCATATTCCCCCCTCCTATCATATGCTACACGTTGTGCGATGAATGTGGTCACTTCATCGAGGAATGTGCAGCCTTGGAAATCATCCACAGATGGTATCCTATAGAGCGCATTTATTATTTCATTTTGCGTGCAGCGCAATTCAGATTTCCTTTATGTGCCGAAAACCATATGTTTGAACAATGCCACTATATCCCCCAATTCTACTTAGCACTAGCTAGTTTGCGCTCTGCCATAGTTTTCCTCTCTTGAGAAGATGGCTCTGACTCAAAATCTATGAACAACTCTACAACACAAGAAGGTGTGACAAGTATATCCATCCTCTTTTTTCCAACTGAAAAGTGACAAATCAGGGAACACTTAGTTACCCCCAACCGCCCTTTGCAGAAAAGACCAACGTGCACGTTGTGTAAAATTCCTAATCATGTGGTCGCCACTTACCCTGAATTAGAAGTGCTACGTTGCTGGTACCCAGTCATGCCATCTAGTGAGCAGGATGGGAACCCCATATATAGGTTTTTTTCCTAGTATCTCAAGGAAATCACCATGAACAACGTTGTACATATATTCTGCAATTTTGTCCTCTAATTGATATGATACATACATTAGAAAAGAAACACAATGATCTCCTCGACCGGTATAGAAAATATATCACCCCCAAGTCATCAACCCCACACCCACATCGGCGTAATGGGAAAAATGGAACGACGCACCAACCAAGCATAACCTAGGTCCAACCTAGGATAACATGCGGACTCTGCGACTTGATTGGCCATTGAGTCAATCAGTGTAAAGAACTGAAGCACCTCGCAAACAGTTTTCACACAGTCTCCTCCCTCCCGCAAATACTTCTCTCTAACCAAGAGAAGATAACACATACTTATTGCCGGATTTGTTCACACTTCCATCATACAATAAAATGTGAACATCTCCCGAGTCTTAGAGCAGAAAGAGTAGCGCTAGGTCTACACTCCCCAAAATATTTAGACATAACCAAGTCAAAAACTCGAAAATGGAAGCATAAGACCTCATCTTCTACAACAGATCTTTTCCAAGCGTCCACGTCTGGGACAAAGAGTAGTGTTGATTCCCACACAATCTACTCGGTTGGCACAGTGGTACCATGCACCATCTGCACTAGCCATAACCACGAACCAGAGGCATGCCCGCTAATGGAAACATTTAGGCACCTCTGCACCATGCATAGTTTCCACCGACATGAAATTGACCATCCTAACAGGGGACCCAACCTTGCACTCTCGCAAGCTCCCATCACTGAAATCCTCCCCCCACCAAACTTCGACAACACAATACACCATATACGATTCATATCATCATGTATCGGAACTATGACTCGAGTTGTCTGCTCATTTTCCATAGGTGTCGATTCAACTGAAACTATGAGAGTAGTTGTACCTGTGACAGTGCAGACCCAATTTGTCTACACTCTATCGATCGTGTCTGGTTCCACCACGTCAATGATGGAATCCTTCTCATTTCTATCAACTATCTCCATGCGGACTGAACCTTTTCGTCACAGCCTTGCGCAGGATCAATCTGCCTTAAGATCCCTATTTCATTCAGATGAGGACATCCTAGAGGCCATGACAAAGCCAGATTATCCATGGGATGCGATGCACCACCGTTCACTTTTTCTCCCCAAATAAGTGTCCAGTCTTGATAAGACAAAAGAACAATAGATCTATGCGATCAAATCAAAATATTTCCTCCCATCAGGAAAGTCGATTGGTTCAAGAATCCTATCCCGGTGCTTGACACGTTCAAGGAAGGGAACATGTCAAACATCTCACCTACCATCAAGGTGAATATATCCCAAAAACCTGGAAAGTTCAAATAAATCTCATTGGGGGTAGCATGTTCTCCAAAAGAAATAAACTCTTATACCCAATTTCTACAAGAGTATAAAGATATCTTCGCATGTGACTACTCAAAAGTGCCTGGGCTTAGTCCCAATATTGTAGATCACCATATTGACACCTAGTCTGATGTACCCCCAATACGCCAGAAACAACGTCAACTGCATCCATCAAAAGCAAAAGAAATAAAATGAGAAATCGATAAGCTTCACAAAGCTAGGTTTATCTACCCCATTGCTTACACATCTTTGGTTTCCAACCCTATTCCTATCATGAAAGAACAGGACACAATACGTGTTTGCACCAATTTTTTAGATTTGAACAAAGCATGTCCCAAGGATAATTACCCTACCCCATTCATCGACCAGGTCATCGATGCTTGTGTGGGTCACGAGGCCCTCTCCTTCATGGATGGATTCTCTGGGTACAATCAAATTCAAATCCGCCACACAGACCGGTACAAAAATGCGTTTACCACACCTTGGGGCACATTGGCATACAAGTTAATGCCATTTGGCCTAAAAATTGCTGGAGCCACCTTCAGAGGGACATGAACTACATATTTCATGACTTGGCACACCTTATCCTCGCTAACTTGGATGACCTAATCGTCCTGTCATGTCCAAGAAGTGCTCAAACCATCTTGGGGATCTGCGATTGGTATTCCAATGATGCCGACAATACAACCTATGCTTGAACCCCCTCAAGTGTTTCTTTTACGTCACAGAAGGAAGACTCTTAGGTTTTATCATGTCCCAGCAAGGGATTCATGTGGAGCCCCTCAGGGTCCAAGCCATCAACGAGGTACCTCCACCTCGAACCCTCAGGCAACTTCAAAGCGTGAAGGAGAAGGCCAATTTCCTGAGATGCTTCATTGTAGATTATGCCACTTGCGCTCAAGGGTTCTTGCGCCTCCTTCGCTAGGACATCCCATTCAAATGGGATAATCATGCCCAACAAGTGTTTGATGCACTGAAAGAAACTCTTCAGCACCGCTCATTAGTCCCCCAAACTAAGAAAAAGATTACATCCTTTATCTATCAGCTTCCAAGACTACCTTGGCTGGAGTATTTATCTAGGAAGGCCCAAATGGGAAGGAGCACGTAATCTATTACGTCAGTAAAACCTTGGCAGGCCCAACATTAAGATATGAGCCCAAATAAAAGATTGCCCTAGCATTAATACACACAGTCCAAAAACTTCGCCACTACATCTTATTAAATACCACTACGGTCATTGAGAATATTAATCCCATCAAATATCTGCTCATGCGCTGCCTAATGAACCACAAATACGCCCAATGGATAATCATTCTCCAAGAATACAACTTCCAGTTTCGCTCCCCTAAGAGAAAAAAGGCACTAATCTTAGCAGAGTTCATTACGGACCTCCCAAGAGATACCAAGGAATCACCAATAAATGATTCGCTACCAGATGAACATCTCTTCTTCATAGCAATTGACGACCCTTGGTACAGAGATATTCTCCTCTTCTTATGAACCCAAAAGTTCAAACTACATCTCACTCAAGGCAACCATTAGCGCATTCGCCATCAAGCCCCCTGATACCTCCTTATGGGAGATGTCTTATACCGACGGGGCATCGACACCATTTTACATCAATGCCTCACTCACGGCCAAGTGGAACAAGCCCTTAATGACTACCACAACGGAGCTTGCGGCGGCCGCTTCTCCGGGATGGCCACCGCCCAAAAATTTCTACGGGTAGGATACTTTTGGCCCTCCTTGTTTCACGATTGCATCACAGTAGTCAAGAGATGCGAGCGATGTCAGTGCTTTGCTCATAAGGCAAGAGCCCCTCCCGCTCCTCTGCAACCTGTCATCGTCGCTGGCCCCTTTTTAAAATGGGTAATTGACTTCATGATTCGAAACCCCACATCATCCAAAAATAGTAAGTACATCATAGTGATTTTTTATTCTTTCACTAAGTGGGCCGAAGCCATGCCCACATATGACAACACTGCATAAACCGCTGCACGATTTTTGTTTAACCATGTCATTGCCCAGTTTGGCATTCCCAAGGAGTTAGTCTCCAACCATGGGAAACACTTCGAGAATGAAGTTTTCCAGGAGATATCTCACCATCTCGGATACACCCATGAATTCGCATCACCATACTACCCCCAATCCAATGGGCAGGTAGAAGTTGTGAATAAAGTCTTCAAAACTATGTTATAGTGCATGCTGAATAACCATATAACCAACTAGCACCGTATGCTTTTCTCCACCCTGTGGGCATACCGCACATCCGTGAAAACATCCACTGGTTTCACTCCCTTCCACTTGGTATACGGGGTCGAAGTCGTTATTCCCATAGAACGCGAGATCCCAAATTTCCATGTCGTCATCAAACTCCTCGATGATACACAACCTCTAGAATAGTTCCTAGTACAAATAGAGCTCATCGATGAAAGGTGACGACAGTCACTGCTACACAACGAGGCCCACAAGAAATGGGTAAAAGCATCATTCGACCACCACATCACCCCCCGCTCATTCACCGAGGGAGAACTAGTCCTTCGCTACGATGTCATAAAAGAAGCCCTAGGGCCCGGAAAGTTCGAAACCTTGTGGAAAGGACCCTACATCATACAAAATTTCCTCCTCAAGGGGGCATACATCTTGATTAAGCCAGACGGAACATGCCTCAGCAACCCCGTCAACGTTCTTTACCTCAAGAAATTCTACCCATAAGGGCCAAGGAGGCCCTCCCCTAGAGTCAACATACACAGACCCAACCACTTTAAAATTTTTACCAAAATATTTGTTACAAAACGTGCTCTAGTTTCAAATGGATTACCAACTCGACCCTTACCTCGGATTTGCTGATGGAGCATCACGATGGTCTCAAATTTTAGCAACTGTCGCTTGGGTTATTTATTACCTTGACCGATCACCACTCTGCACCAATGGTGTTTGTATCATCATAGCAACAAACAATCAGGCATAATATGACGTCATTATCAGACTTATGTGTGACGCCCCCGATCAGGGCATACGCCATATACATATCGACCTTGATTCCCAGTTAGTAGTATCGCAGTTAAACCAAACATTTGAGACAAGAGATTCGCATTTATTCAGAAAATACTTGTAAGAAAAAAGATTAAGCAGACAATTTGACTACATTACATTCACACATGTACCAAGGAGTCAAAACCAAACAGTTGATCGCATAGCTAACCATATTCTAAACTGGAATGCATCTCAGATAAACCATCATACATAAAAAACAAAAACATATATATCCATTAGTATATCATAATCCATAAGAAAAAATAGGGGGCACACCATGTAGAGCCACAAAAAATATCTCTAACATATATATACCAAAAATGTATGTGTCTGAGTACAAAAAATCATATCTTTGACCCATAGTTCAGCCCAAAAATATACACAAGTCAACAAAAAAAGGGGAAGTATCCTCATAATGGGTGCTTTTCCCATGTACAAAAAGAATCTAGGGTGGTTCTCCCCCATTTGGGGCACCTGGACCCACTGCCGCTCCTGGTACCAACATTGGAGTCGCTATGAATATGCAGACCGCCACCCGACGTAAAACTGACCGATAGCCCCTCTCCCAGGCCATCAGGGTCTCCAGCCACACATCCTCGAGGTCATCCACAAAACCTCGAGTAGGCATCCCCGGGGTCAAGCGGTCCACTCTACCCCATGCATCCTCTAAAGCTTCCACTTGCTCAGTTATCTCCACAACACGATCCTCTGTTGCATCAGCACGAGCTCGCTCAACAGCAACCGAGCTGCTACCCTCCCCCAAAGGGCTAGCCTCATCACTCGGTGCTCCATCCAGAGGCTCTGCAAGAGCTCCTCCCTAGCCCACGAGAGCTCCTTGAGGTCACCAAACTAGCTGGTGCCCAACCAATCGAGCCATAGGATGACCGACCTCACCAACATCTACAAGAGTAATGAAGACTATGTCAGTGTCATCATAATACACATATAAACATAAATACTCAAGTAAATGCATAAAACACAAATACATACCTGCTGGCCCCTAAGCATATCCAGTAGGAAGACCCATGTCTGGATCTCCCCAGAAGTCCATCCCTGCATAAGGGAATGGCAGGAACATCTGAGGGTTGGCCTCAAACCAAGCCTCCGTGGTGGCGTTCCAATAATGCCCCACCCTACCTCCACCTCCTTGGGGCATCACAGGGGCCCACCTCCTCATGTGTGGCTCCTGTGGCCCCCTAGTAGGCACTGCGACCGTAGGTCTCAGAAGCACTACCCACTCATACATAATGCTGCATAAGATGTTGGCATAAGTAACCAGCTTCGATCCATCTCGGACCTTGGAAAGTTGCGCTAGCATCCCGTCATAACAAAAATAGGAAAAGTCAAAAAAGTGCCCGGCCCTCAGCCAGCGCAAGGCACCGATCTACGGAGTCGATTCTCAATGAGGAGTAGATGACCCAGCCAGTCACACAATGGCCGCTAAAGCACACCGCTCGGCCAAGTTCGTCACTGTAGAAATGGCTATACACCCCTCCGTAAGGGGCGCCTCGCCACAATGACGCTCCTGGAACTGCTCAAGATCCTCCTTCCCAGAGGGAAGTGGATATCGAAGTGCCTCACCCTGAGGCAACAACCCGGTCACAAAATATATATTTGTCTCAGTATGGATAGTAAGGTCGCACCCATGCAACACCATCACCTTGCACTACCTGTTCCAACATCAGACCAAGTAATGCAAAAGACGATCATGTGATCGTAGCAGGTCATTCTCCATGAATTTGAGAAGACCCCATCATGCCAACTATTTGTGCGTGTGACCATTAGCATCCAAGGAAGCACGGAGATCGGGCCAATCCCTCTCCCTCCACAACATCCTGTCATCAAAACAAGAACACATCAGCAACATCAAAAACACCAAAAATTGACAAAATTCCCAAGATTTTTTTCAAAAGTTGTGCCTTAGCTCTCTGCCTGTCTGTTCCTCAGACATTCATGAGGAAGTTGTGCCTTTTCTTCCCATAGTAGTGAAGAAGGCGCGCCCAAAGCTAAGACAGACATGATAAAGGCACGCAAAATTGTATTTTTGCAAGCAAATGTCGTGCCTATACCTTGATCGTCCGTGCAGTCAAGGTAAAAATTAACCTAAGATCCATACAGACTCATCATGTACAGACCTCGGCACTCACATACTGAAAAAATTAAAATGCAAGACGTCATGGAGTTCATCTAGCCAAAAAATCGCTAATCTTGGGTACTCAGGATGACCGCAATGGCAAGAACTGCTCCGCAAAATCTTCTGACCTCTCAACAATCAACAAACACAAATGAACTAAATTGAGCCATATTCGCCTATATATCACCCTTTTCAAAAAATTTGGAGGACCATAACGAGAGCTTAGAAGGCCCAATCACCAGACCGAAAGTAGCACAGTGATCAACACTCTATAATTCCCAAGGGCGGTGCCACACATTTTCACCCCCGCAAAAATAAATTTTCAGTGCCGGCAGGTATGCCCTATCTCATCTTCTTTTTTAAAGCACATGTATTTCAAATAATATTTGAATAAAGAAGATGGTTTCACTTGGGGTATTTGTCTTTGTAGGTAATGTGCAAACCATCCACAGCTCCATCCACTAAAAGTTCCAAGAGAAAGTATCATTCTACCCCTAGAATGATAGAGTCCCAGCAAAAATCTGCATATCCTAACATCATTTCTCCATCAGAAATTAACCATAGGTTCCAAACACCTGACTGTGTTTATCATCACCTCACCTTGCACATGATAAACATCCTCATTGGTCGGTAGAGCCTCCCCTCCATGGTGCTTTTCACCCAAAGTAGACCATATCTCACAAAAATAGTGACACCATGGCCATACCACTATAGTCCAAGAATCACCTCATGCCCATTCACCCGCCATGCATCAGGTCAAGTTTTACCATATCGAAATAAGACCTCTTTCCCAGATGACCAGGTTTTTCAAGCAGTTCGAAAGTGCACTACCGTGCCTGGCATTTGGCCCACCATACCTCCATCAGCATAGTCCATCCGCGACATTTTCCATCTGGTTCATCAACCTCACACACGAGACCAACCAATGGGGCCCCCACCCTCAGCAAAACACCTTCCTCACATCTTCAGTGAGAGAACACTTTCATGTTTTGGGGCACTCATCTCTGTGTTTTGTACAAACCAAACCCCGTTATTTTAGTATTTTGGTAAGTGTACAAAGACCGTAAACGGCGCACTATGTCCCCCACCAACCCATTCATTTTTTCTCCCATGGCACCAGTCTTTGGTCACCTTTGGTCGGAGTATCACACCCCCACGCAAAAGCCACAATGACATTCATAACCAGTTTATACCCACCCTAGAAGTCCTACCGACTCCAGGGATTTCCCCATCAGAAATAGTTATGAATTCCGCCAAGCTGCTTTTTACACTCCGACCTTGGGCCACTAAATCCCCATCATCAGTTTTCAGTCACCCCTTGCCAACATGCCTATGTTAAATCCATCACATCTAAGATCCCGATCCCCTCCATCAGTGAATCTTTTGTTCGGTTGAGGCTTCCCTTTTGTCAACATCAACACCTCTTTTCCAAAAAGGAAGCGATACCTTGGATCACCCATCTCCACAAAAGGGACATCCTCAGGTGGCGCTATGGGAGACATCATTGCCCACAAATTTCATCAATCCTCCTAGAATTTTACTACAACACAAGATTTCATGTCAAGATGGTATCGTACCTTACAACCATTACACTTTGATCAAATTCATCGAAGACCCGTGCCTTTATAAGCATCTCTTGCAGCAATGCTTACACGGAAAGGTCCCAACTAGCGCCTATGCATACAATGCGCATTTATATGCCATACCAAGTTTACACATATGGGTACCACTTCCCACCTATATTCAAAGAAAAAACGCCCCCGAGGGCGTCAGCAGTCGTCATCATCAACCAACAGATCACTACCATACTAGTGACATAGACAGAATCTATATCTATCAAATAGATTTGTTTAACTAGCCAAAGCATCATGAGCATGGGACATGCCTGCCTCGTAGAAAATTTGTATATATTGTAGTATACCATTGCTTTCAGGGATAGTACAGGACATGGTCACTCTTCGACCCAGTGCAAGGTGTCTCCAACTCCGAGCTACACACAGGTCTCTCTCTCTCTTCACATAGTATACATAAAAGAAACTATAATGCATTTCGGCTATATAGTTCTTCCTAGACCTCACACATTAGGGGGAAAATTTTATCACTGGAAAATCGGACAAGAAAAGGTGACATTATCTAATGTTTCGTAGAAGGATTTACAGGGCTGAAAGACATTAGATAATTTTAAGTATTTAAAAATCTTTAAGTTCTAAGAGGAAAAATCAAATTGTGCACAGAAGGAACTAGTTAAATTTGCCTTTGCGCTCATAATTATTCAATAAGTGCGCCTTTGAGCGTCTTTTCCTCAAAAAGCCGCGTGGTCCTGAGAGTGGCGGAAGTCACTTTCCGGGACCACAAGGCACACTCCAGGACATTGATCCCACACTTGAGGCCACATAAGCACAGCCGCCCAAGCCTCCTTAGGACTTCAAGGGAGCACACAATGGAATAAATGCGGCACACAATGGAATCACCCTCCTCTCTTGGGTCACCATCCACAATGTACCAAGAGAGGGAAGGAGAATTTTAATTCTCCTATAAAAGGCCACCAAGAGATGAACAATATGAGAACACATTGTTATGTTGGCCATAATTTCCCCAATAAGTACCAGCAGTGTGTGATCTGAAGCAGAGATAAAGGGGACCCAGTTGTTGGCCATCCAATAACTCTAGTCCACCATAGTAGAGAGAGGGAGACTTTGCGCCAAGGCATCTCGTAAGTAAAGACATCCTTGCATCAAGACTTGGAACTCCATAGTTCTAAGGGCCCCTTGGCAAGTGGGTAAAATTTTCATCCTTCATTCCTACCAGCACTCAATAAGGGGGGACGTAAGCGTCGCAGTTTGGATTATTGAAGTTGTTTGACTCTATTCAAAGCTTTTGTTTTATTTGTTTTAATTCAGTTTTTATGTTTGAATATGAATGATATTTCTCTATCTAGTATGTTTATGTTTTAGCATGTTCCACTAACTTGCTTAAATCCATCTATTTTTTTCCTGTGACCAATAACTTAAGAGGGAAAAACTAGCCCTCTTAAGCAAGTGTGATTTGGTACATTTGTGCGCCAAACACACTAACACAGTAGCTATAGCAGTGGGAATAGTTGTCATTGGAAGTGATTCTAAAGGAGCAACTTGCTTGATTGGTTTCTTACTTTCCTTTATCCACTTCTCCATCTCTGTTTCCATCTCTTTCATCTCTGTATTTTGTTCTATAACAAGCTTCATCAGGTCTGCCTTTTCTGTTTCTACCTCTGAAATTTCCTTGGCTAAAGGATCTTCTATTGCTGGTGATTTCAACTACTTCCTCAATGTTGCAATGTCTACATTATTTTTCTTTATTAACTCCTCTGCAGCATTAACATTTTTTGGTTCATAACCCAACTTGATTACCAAATCTTCCAAGGTTTTAATCCTAGTGTCCTTGGCAAAAGATGAGAATTTTTCCATGTTGAGTTGTGATCTGACATTTTCTAGTGTAACCTGCATTTTAGATAAAGACATGGCAGTGTTAGTTACAGTTGAAAATATCATCTCTCCAGTTTGTTTATGCATCTCCATTTGATCAATGAGATGTATATCTTTAGCATCAAACTCAAAAGAATTTTTCTTATAGTCTGCTTCTCCTTCAGGCTAAGGAACTTGTGCTTGAAGAAATTCCATTAGCATTCTTCATTTCTCTGCATAAAAGGCTAACAATAGCCTGCTTTGGGCACCTGAATTTTTTTTCCAAAATTGGTTATATGTATTAATATTCAAGCCTTCATTTTTTAGTTTGATTTCCTTCAATATTTCCATGGTGCTCTTCTCTAGCTCGCTTGAAGTTGAAGTACTTGTTTGAATGATTTGCTGGTGATTTGAAGTAGTCATGGAAGTAGTAGGGGACTCTATGGACTGCTCTCCTATCAATGAGGATATAAGAGGCTCATCGGTGTTGGCATGGGTCTGCTGCTCTGAATCCTTGCTAATACTTAGTCTTGAACTAAGTTTAGCCTTCTTTATATACATAATTTTGAATCCTTCACTGAAGATGTTTGTCTTTGAAGGAGACCCTTATTCTCTATTCTGTTTAGCTACCTTTTCCTGATTTGTTGGAGTTTGCACTGTTAATGATGAAACTGGTTGTTCTTTTGCTTCATGCAATGTGTTATCTGTCCACTCTGGCTTGTTCTTGTACTGCTCTATCTCCGGCCTTGTTGTATGAAAGTAAGGAGTAGATTTGAGTTATACCCTTAATTTAGACACAATTCCTAATGGGTCATATGACCAGGTGAAACTTAAATCAAATTGCATTTTCTTTAACAGCTTATCTTCCTCTGCTACTGCTTTTCTGCTATTACATATGAATGGGCCAATCTAAGTTTTTAGATTGAAATGAGACTTCTTCTTGGCAGCCACAAAATGTACTTGCTCCATGTTGATCATTTTCTTGATGAACTCCAAAGAAAAAATCCTCATTGGGAGGAATTTGGGAAACTTGTATGGTTGCAACTCACATCCAAAAACTCTTATTTCAGTATAGTTTTCATACAGGTACCAATCTCCTGTCTGAACCTGTTCTGTCAGCTGCAATATTTTCTTAATTTCTTCACTGATTCTCGTTTCTTCTTTGTTGTTTAGAAGGGTGATATCTGGGTGGACAAAAATTTCAATGAACTGCTTGTAGGTGAATTCATTATACTCTTTCATGACCAAGGTGGTCCAAAAAATTACTGGCTGCTGGTCTCCTTTATTATTTAAATTCTGCAATGGAAATTTCATATTGTCTCCTTGGAATTATATGAACATATAAAGTAGAACAGAGGTATATTTAAATACCTCTTCTATATTGAAATCAAGAAACTGTTGATGAATGGATTCTGCAAGGAAGTGACTAAAATTGAACATTATGGAAGGCTTGGAATCATTGGAAAAGATAGACAAAAATCTTATAATAGCCTCATCTATGTATTGGTCAGAGTAGTAACCAAGCAGGTAAGATAGGACAATGGTTATTTGCTTGGTTCTCTCAGGGAAGAGGGATGAAGGATAAGGAAGATTTATTTTAGGGAATGCAGCATCATGTGCTAGGAATAGTTCTAAGGTTTGGGTTCTTTTGGCAAGGTCTTGTATCTGATATATTTCACCGGGGCTTCATGAGAGATTGGGGCAACATTATCGAGTGTGGGAGCTAGCATCATCTGTTCAATGGCCTGAGGGGTTATGGTGAATAGAACTTGGCCATTAGAATTTAATATGGCTCTTTGGTTGGGCAAGTAAGAGGCATGAAATTTCCTGATGAAATCAGGAGCACTGTGGGTAGGAGGAAAGATAAAACGGGGAATATTAGACTCCTAGACTTGGATTTCATCAGATTTTTCAATCCAATTGTCTTCCAGCCAACATTACATCTCAATAATGTCAATATCAGAGTGTGTTTCATAGATTCAATAATCTCTGTCAGCCATAGGGATGTGATGAAGGTCTAGAGGAGGGAAAATCAAAGCATTAATGTTTTCCTCGAGATCTTTCTCCTTAGGAGGCATAATGGCTACAACTGACAGTGGAACAGGGGGGAGAAAGAAGTTTTGTGATCAAGAATAGGGAAGAGAATACAAAATGGTAATATAGGTGTGCTCAAGAAATTTTAGTGCTTCTGGATCAGTAAACAACCTACAAACAACAAATTATAATAACATGTAATGAGAAAAGGCATTTGCAGATACATTTAGCAGGTTTAATAGTGAAAAATCATGTTTCCGTTGATGGCACAGGTTAACGGATAGGTAATAAAGTTTACAATGGAATTATGGAGGGAGAGAATTTAATTTTCTAACGGGTAATGAAGTGGCAGTGGAGAAGCAGTGCGCAATTATTCCAAGACTTGACGGAACATTCTTTGAAATTATTCCAAGACTTGATGGAAATTCTTTGGTAACCTCAAAGTGGATATATAGGATCCAACATGCAACTAATGGGAGAATTTATAGATACAAAGCAAGTTTCGTGGCTAGAGTGTGTTGGGTCTATTTACTTGGTAAACTAACACAAGTATTTTATTATCAATCTGGGTTTGTAAAACTTGGAAGCATGTCCAAAATATATGGATTTCAACTACAGTAAATTTTAGAAGATGAATTATTGAATTTAAAGGAAATGCATATTACAAATATAAAACTTAACCAAATAATTGCTAATTCAATATGTAATCAGCAGAAGAAGAGGCTCCTTACTTAGGAGAACCAGGTTGACCTTCTCTATAATAATACTTCATGAACAGAAATCAAAATCACTAATGAACAATAGCGCAAGATGCATAAAATAATAATAGAAGAGGCTCCAAACTAAGGAGGTCCTTGTTGTCCTTCTTCTTAAATTCATTCGCCATTAATGCCATTGTATGAAAACTGGAAATTCATAAAATCACTTTAAACAAAAGCAAGAAAGATGAATTCTAGTTTCTATTCTTTGATCAGATAGAAGGAGAGTTTAACTTAAAAACTGATTTGACCCTTCATATGTAGACTATAATTTAGATTAAGATTCATCAGCAAACATAACATATCATCATACATCTAATTAACTTATTTAAACATGAAGAAAAACTAGTTCATGAAATTTCAACTAAATTAACCAGAAAGTGCACTTAGCTCGGTGTGGGGGCCCTCCACCCTTGCCTCACACACTGAAAGTACTTCTCAGCTACTAAAACTCAACCAAGCATTCACCATATAAAACAGCAAAAATAAAATAGAACTGGTTCTTTAATTAACCCACAAAGTTCAAAAATATCAAAGTGAAATCATACAAATTCTACATGTTCATGCCTTTCAATGTTCTTGGATTAAATAGAAAAATATGAAAAATTCTTGACTAAAATGTCTCTAACAGCCATTTCTATCCTCATCCCATCTATCTTTGTCGATATCATCCATCCAATGACTTGAAATCTGGAAAATCCCATAAATACTAAATTTGGCCTATTTCCTAGGGATTTCCTGAATGATAGGTCCTATTTGACCAGCTTTGACTGGGCATGTTTTAGCTCGGTTTGACCGAACCAATAGGTACATGTCCGTCCTTGGTTCCCAATTGTTACACAGTAATTTTTCACCATCCCTGCAATCCCCATCTTTCCCATTGGAGGGTCATTTCTGTGAAGAATAAGTAGTTTCATGCCTTGCAAATACCATCATTGCATCCCTTTCCACAAGGACAACATTCCTTCTGTTGATCATTTCCTGAGAAGACCCCTAAAAACACTTGTTTTTTCCTTGGCACTGGTAGCCCGTTATGTCCTCACGCCAATGAGGAAAATTAACACTGAGCCCGCACCAATTGGCACTCTGTCCCAGTTGAGTAGTCGTGCCAATCTGCTTATGGAAAGTTTTTTAAAAAAAGAGGTGAAGTTTCGATTACAACAACTTCGTGGATGAGTCATGAGGAGTGGTTCCGACTGAATAACCATGGCCTTCCTCCTTTGGCCTCTTGTTTCCACCTTATGGGGAACCTCCCAAGGGATAAGGCCTCCCTTCCATTATTGTAGGGATCCCAACCTCCTCCTCTCCTGTATAAATATAGCCATCTTCCATTGATGAAGGGGCTGAATGGTTGAATGGTTGGCTCCGGATCTCCATGTAGAGGAAGTGGTTTTCCACCTCTCATGGAAGCTTCCTTGAGGATAGGGCCAATCCCATGATTGTAGGGATCCCAACTCCCCTTCCACCATCTATATAAGCTTGCCATTTCCGTTTGCAAGCTAGCCTCCAAGAGCCTTCATAGCCTAAAGAATGCTACAAGAGCCTTGATAGTCCTCATAGTGCCAAATCAGTAGCAAGGAGATTGACGATCGAAGAGAGAGGCTTGTCCCATTCTCGACAAGCTTCACCGAGATGTATTCCGCTGATAACCTGCCAAAGGAAGATTCAACGTCAGAGCCAGGTTGTGTTTTCCTTTGTATGAATTAATGATAAGTGACTTTGGTTATGGTTCCACTCGTATTGTTCATTATGTTCATGAGTTGTGTCTTCTATGACTGATACATAATTTCATATATTGGGTTTTACGCTTGTGTTTGTAGTGTTTCTTGCGTGTGCAGGTGTTCGATCACGGCGAGCGTGAAGATTGTGATCTGCCGAAGCAAGGGAACAGAAGTGCTATCTCCTCTACAAACAACAACGTTGGATTCAAGGTAAGCCTTCTTCTCCATTTGGTTTATTGCAATTAGGAACTTGCACCTTAGCGTGATATGATTGTTGCTAGACCCGATTTGGGCTAGTAGGGATCACCTCTGTCTGCAGAGGGGATTTACCTCTACAACAAAATGGTGACTCCGCTGGGGAATCGTTGATTTGGAGTACTGTCTTGTCTTTTCAGTCGATTCTTGACTTTGCTTGCTTGATCAGCTCTTTTGGTTTTCTTTTTACTAGTGCAAAACCTCTGTTCAGCCCCCAAATGATTAGATCTAACCTCTACTTTTCTGAATTTTCATCTTTTCATGGTTGGCTTGATTGGCGAGATTTCTGCCCTGACAGTCACGCCAATTGGCACAGGTTTCCAGTTCATCACTCATGCCATCCCCTGTCTGGTGCGGATTACAGCCAGATAGTCGCGCCATTTCTTGTAGGTGGTAGGGTTTACCCTTGTTCAGAAGTTTCTTTTGGTCAGTACTTTGCTTCTGGGTTTGTTTTAGATTTTTCTTGAAGTGGTGAGTCTGGTCTTGGTTGGGAGAAATTCTTTGTTTTTTCATTTTCAGGCGTTGGCGCTAGTTTTCAGTTATCAACCCGCGACAATTGGGCATTGGCGCTAGTTGTTAGTGAGAAAGTCGCACCAAATGGCGCTAGTTGTCAATGACAAAGTCGTGCCAATTTCAAGTTGTGTGAAAATTGAGATTTTTTCCCTAAATCCTTCACCAGTGTGTCTTTCCCTTCTGGTCTTTTCTCTGTATGAGCATAGATTACATTGCTCATTGTTTGAAATGTCTTCTCTCCATGATTGCTTGATGTAAAAGGGAATGAATGCCTTGTTTTGATCTCATGCTTTGGAAGTCCTCTTTGTGTTTGAATTTTTTTACAAAGTGTTTGAAACAACGATTGCATTCTTAGTGTTTGTTTGCATCCCTTTTTCCTTCATCCTTCATTTAGGAGATTTGCATTCTTTTAGTTTTCGCCTCATAGTTTGCTTTTCGTTAAAATGCATTAGATCACATTGCATTGAAAAGTATTTTTGAGATCCATCATTGAACTTAGATTACATTTTTTAATGATTGAAAACTAGAAATCGCATCGAGTGCATTCTCCTTCATTGAAAGCATGCATTAAGTAGATTCTCATTTCATCGAAAAATGCATTGAGTCCATTATTATCATTTGAAAAGAAAAAAAGGAAATTGTGCATAGATTACAATTGCATAGTTTTCAAAAAGAGGATTTTGCATAGATTACATTGCATTATTCGCATCGTTGAATGTTTGGAATTACTTTTGGATATTGAAAGTCATCTAGTTTGGAAAAAGTTTCGTTTTTAGTATTGTTGTTTGTTGCATCATTGTTTGAAGCTCTTCCCTTAACTAGATAGCATTCATTGAATTGAAAAGTTTTATTTTCTCATATAGCTGCCTATATGAGATTGTCAGATGACACTCGCTAGGGCCTGAAAACCGAGACATAATTGAAGATCAACCATAAAATTTACTCAATTTACCTTAAGGAAGCATTGAAACATTAACGAAATATTTAGGGGTCTAGGTTAGAGACGTGTTCCAGCGTCGTTAAACCTAGTAGCTGTCATTTTCCTTTTGGCTTTAGACAGTGCTAGTACGGACTTTTGCTCCCCGTACCGTCGCGTATATAAAGGGAGACCCCACTAGGTTGCTATCCTTGATCCATAGGAAGCCGAGTCTGCCGCCTTATACCCGTGATACACCGGACACAACATTTGGGGAGATTGCCTGCACGTATGTTAAGTCCTTGGTTGACTTCTCTTTCATTTTGAAACCAAGGTGTATATTGCAGTTCACGGTTATTTGGTACACCCTTTTCCTAGATTTCCAGAATAGTCATTTCTATCTTTTCTTACTCTTTAAATTTGAAAAGATCATCAAGCACTTGTCTTTTCACGCTTGTTTCCAATATGAAAGAGATAGAGTCACCTTTTGCCTGTTTCTCGACTCTTAAAAGATGAAACAGCAGAGTTTTGTTTCAATTTTTTTAAAATTAACTGCCCGCGAAATATTCCTGGTTAAAGTTAGTTTCCTTAGACTGTTGTTTTGGGTCGTCTCCGATGGCAGCCTTTCCAGAGTTCACCAACCAAGGAATCCCCTCCAATGGCAATCCGGGTCATTTTCCTCCTTTTGGGAATGTTGGTGCTCCTTACACAGCAACGTTGTCCCTTCCCGGGTTAACTGTTGGGTTTCATGTTTGGTTGTTTTCAACCTCTGTGGTTCCGAATGTCTCAGCTACTGTTCAATCAGTTCCTCCACCTGAACAACATCATGTTGATTCCAAGGTGGACCTCTCCCCTTCTTCACTTGTTTCTGCGTCCTCATCTTCTACTTCGCCTGGTGAAAGTCTGGATTCGAGTAACCAGGTGACTAAGAAGAAGAAGAAGAAGACAAAGAAGAATGAGTCTTATAAGAGAGAGGCTAAGGCTACAGCTATTGCTTCTGAAACACCTCTTGATAAACCTTTCAACCCTCCGCGGAAAGTCAAGTTCCCTTGCATGTTGTGCACAGGAGACCATATTCTTTGAGACTGCCCTGGCATTCCCAAGGTGCTCGAAGTATGGTCCAATGATCGCCCGCCGTTGCCTTTGGCTTCCGGGAGTCAAGTTGGGGGCACGTCTTCAACTGGTGCTGGTAAGGCTCCTAAGAAGCAAGGTAAGATTACCAATCCCTATAAGTTGTGTGAAGGGCACCATGCCATTCACCTTTGTCCGTATATGGATGAAGCCAAGAGAGTTTTGGACAACTCGGTTGTTTCTGCGCCGTGCCTTTCGGCTGGTTACAAACAGTTTTCTTTGAGTCCTCCACCAGCTGATCCTACGATTGGTCAAGAGTCATCCTTGGTTAATCCCGCTCCCTCAGAAATTCAATTTCAGGAATCCATTCCCGACCAACCATTGGTCGTGGGATCATTTTAGCTGGCCCCGTCTACGATGCACCAAGTCTTTTCCATTGAGAGTGGATCTCATACTCCTCAGGTTCTTCTTGTTTCTTCAGATTCCTCGGACTTGGAGAAATATTCTCCTGTCCCTATACCACAAGAAGCTACTCCTCCGCCTCCTGTGATGGAGGTCCCAGAGGATACTACTCCCGCCTTCGAGATGGAGGTCGTGGAGGATGCTCCTTCTTCTATCGTAACACCAGGGGAAGACCATCTCAGTTCGATGGTAGCCCCTCCAAGTAGTTTGGTCACTTCCTTTGATTGGAATCAATTTGCGGGGTACCGCCTTCCATATTATGTGCCTTTCGAGATAACGGTACAGGCCTTTGGTCTGGTAGTACCCAGCACCATTATAGATGAAGGTGCGTCTGTTATTATTTTATCCTCCACTACTTGGCAAGCTTTCGGTTCACCGCCGCTTGCACCTATTACGCAGAATCTGTTGGCATTTAACAGAAGAACTAGTCAACCGTTAGGGATCCTTCCAAGGTTACCTGTTACTTTGGGAGGTAAAATCGTCCATATGGACGTGATGGTTGTTCCAGGCCCCTTGGATTTCAATATACTCTTGGGGCACGATTACACCTATGCCATGGGAGCGCTTGTCTCCTCCCTTTTTCGTGTGGTCTATTTTCCGCATGAAGGACAGATCGTGACCATTGATCAGCTTTCATTCTTTGGTCCTAACATGGCAGCTGGCCCACCATCATCCCTTCCTGGTTTTTATCCACCCGTTGTATCTGCCCCACCGTAGGTCAACTATGTGGCTACCTACCCTGTGCCTGTACTCAGTGATGATGTTGTCGTGCATTGTGTGCTGGGGGCATTGGGTCCAAACTTCCAAGATGTTTTCCTTCCATTGGATGGGCAACTCTTGGAAGCGATGACTTCTTATTCATTATGATGAAGTCTATCAGAGCATAGTTCTTTTTCTTGTGTCAAGCTCCTTAAAAAATGAAACAAGGTCCCCGGAGCATAGTTCGTTTTCTTGTGTCAAGCTCCTTAAAAAATGAAACAAGGTCCCCGGAGCAGAGTCCCTTGTCTTGTGTCAAGCTCCTTAAAAAATAAAACAAGGTTGTCAGAGCAGAGTTCCTTGTCTTGTGCCAAGCTCCTTAAACAATGAAACAAGGTGTCCTAAGGATAGTTCTTTTAATGTGTCAACCTCATTAAAATAATGAAACACGTTCCCGTTCAATTCGAGTCTTTGATAAGATCTCGTAAAATCCCAGCCGAGTCTTTCTCTTAATCTCGTAATTTGAACCTTCACTCCATCTTCCTTTCATATGGATTGAAGCTTGGGGGGCTTGTACCTCGAATTGAGTCACCATGCTGGGGGCATGCTTACTTTTTCAAGCATAGTTTGTTTCTATTTCAAGCTTGTGTAAAAATGAAACTAGTTTCAAGCATAGTTTATCTTTGTTTCAAGATTGTGTAAAAATGAAACCAACTTCAAGCAGAGTTTCCTGATTTCAAGCTTGTGTAAAAATGAAACCATCCCCATTTTACCTCTTGTGATTGTCATTTTATCAGCCTATTTTTGCCAGATGATCCTTGGTTTTCTCACTCCATCGTCACTATCTGCTTGGCCGATCATATGCCTTCACTTGGTTGTTTTACCCGAACCTGAGGAACTGCTGTGATGAGTGGTCTTGTTAGCCAGCCTCTTGACTTTTATCATGTTTTGAGTAGTTCCACCATTACCGAAACCAATTGCTACCCTTTATACCACTCGTTCCTCCAGGAGGAGTCAACTTTTAGCTCTTTTCTGACTCTCTAAACATGAAAAGATTTCCGAGTCACTTGTCGTTTTGATCTCGTTAAATTGGTTGCGAAACGACATCTACCCAGTATACGTTTACCCCTTTTTCGGGCTGGGATAGATTACTTACAAAAAAGGAATACCCTAGCCTATCACGACTAGGAGGTTTTCTCAGACATAGTTTTCTACCTTTTCGGATCTGAGAAACTATTTACGAAAAGGGACCATTGGAGTTTACTTTTATTCTGTCTTTTAAAACTCTCTAAATATTAAAAGATGCCGATTTCTCCCTTTGTCAGACTCGTTAAACCCTGATGACATCTGATTCAGTCGTAATGACAATATTCGAGTTTCTCCTTCCTAGGGCTCGTTAAATGTACTAGGATGGATTCGTCCGAACGATGAACTTATATGACAAGCATATGGTATCCTCTTCAATCTTGTGTAAAAATAAAGAGGTACTCGCCTGAAATGGTGGGGAAAAATGGAACCAACATCGTTGTCGTGTTAACAGTATGTCGCTCTTGAACATGGCACTTGTCTGCATTCGTCCTGGGTTGGGGACATCTCATCTCGTTTTCCACTTGCCTCCGTGGGTTTGGGTAATCCCTTTTGACCTCTCATCTACTCTTTGACTCGTCATCATGACCTCTGATCTTTTGATGTCAAATACTGCCAAATTCACTATCGTGCCACTGATATGTTCAAGAGAAGTTGACCTCTGTAAAGTTTCAACCTTCCTCTGATTCTCATCTGATCCTGATTCACAAAGACATTATGTTCCTCTGTCTCGCGTCGATGATGTGGGAAACACTATGGCCCACCTTCGATCAAGGTCACTTCCTGTCGCTTCGGCTCATTGTAGGAAGGCTGATCTAGAGACTCCCTTCTGGTACCTTGGAGCCTGCATGCCTCAATGGCAGGTTCTTCGCATTCGACGTGAGGTTTTCATCATTGGCCTCTGATCGAGTGATTCTGCAGGTGTTCGAAGTCAGCTCACTGTTCACATGCCATATATTGTACCTGTAGTACCTTGAGGACCATTGGCATTAATGGTGGTACCTCTCGCATCTGTTAACAGCTTTCATCATTGGTTGGTAATCAGGCGATGTTCTTGCATGTTCGACTTCGCTCACTTGTGCATGTGCTTAGACTTGTACTTTTTCGAATTCGAGATGGGCCTTGAAGACCACAGTTTTTATGCAACTAGATTCTACGCTATGATTTTGTGGATTATGATTATTGGTTGCATGATTCATTCATTGGATGGTTAGAGCCATGGTCTATTTATCGATCCTCACTGGATGGCTGCATCCATACCTTGGATCTGGATTATTGTATACTTTGTTATGGATGGCTGCGCCCATACCACGTATACCATGTATTTGAGATATTAGTTGTACTTGCCTACGCAGGTTTTCCGCCGGTAGTGTTTTCAGTTGGACACGTTCTCGTAAAGCATTTCACCCCTCTCTCTCTCTCGAGCCTCATGCTTTAGGGGGCATCTGTTACACATTAATTTTTCACCGTCCCTGCAATCCCCATCTCGCCCATTGGATGGTCGTTTCTGTGAAGAATAAGTAGTGTCATGCCTTTCAAATACCATCATTGCATCCCTTTCGATGAGGACAACATTCCTTCTATTGATCATTTCCTGAGAAGACCCCTAAAAACACCTATTTTTGCCTTGGCGCTGGTAGCCCGTTATGTCCTCATGCCAATGAGGAAAATTAACACTGAGCCCGCGCCAGTTGACGCTCTGTCCCAATTAAGCACCCGCGCCAATCTACTTATGGAAATTTTTTTAAAAAAAGAGGCGAAGTTTCGATTACAACAACTTCGTGGATGAGTCATGAGGAGTGGTTTCAACTGAATAACCAAGATCTTCCTCCTTTGGCCTCTTGTTTCCACCTTATGGGGAACCTCCCAAGGGATAAGGCCTCCCTTCCACTATTGTAGGGATCCCAACCTCCTCCTCTCCTCTATAAATATAGCCATATTCCATTGATGAAGGGGCTGAATGGCTAAATGGTTGGCTCCAGACATCCATGTAGAGGAAGTGGTCTTCCACCTCTCATGGAAGCTTCCTTGAGGATAGGGCCAATCCCATGATTGTAGGGATCCCAACTCCCTTTCCACCATCTATATAAGCTTGCCATTTCCCTTTGCAAGCTAGCCTCCAAGAGCCTTCATAGCCTAAAGAATGCTACAAGAGCTTTGATAGTCCTCATAGTGCCAAATCAGTAGCAAAGAGATTGACGATCGAAGAGAGAGCCTTGTCCCATTCCCGACAAGCTTTACCGAGACGTATTCCACTGACGACCTGCCAAAGGAAGATTCAGCGTCAGAGCCAGGTTGTATTTTCCTTTGTATGAATTAATGATAAGCGACTTTGGTTATGGTTCCACTCGTATTTTTCATTATGTTCATGAGTTGTGTCTTCTCTGACTAATACATAATTGCATATATTGGGTTTTACACTTGTGTTTGTCGTGTTTCTTGCATGTGCAGGTGTTTGATCGCGGTGAGCATGAAGATTGTGATCTGCCGGAGCAAGGGAACGGGAGTGCTATCTCCTCTACAAACTAAAACGTTGGATTCAAGGTAATCCTTCTTCGCCATTTGGTTTATTGCAATTAGGAACTTGCACCTTAGCGTGATATGATTGTTACTAGACCCGATTTGGGCTAGTAGGGATCGCCTCTGTCTGCAGAGGGGATTTACCTCTACAACACCAATATTTCTAAATATGTGCTCATATAGTGCCCAGGTGTCCTAAAAGTATGAATTCAATGAAGCCATTACGAGAATTTTTAGTCCTATCGAAAAATGCACTTAAAATCCAATTTTTGTAAAAATATCTAAAATTTGAAAAACATAATTTATATATCTGAATATAAATAAATTGGTAAAAAAAAGGTGTATATGGATGGTATATGGATGTATATCATGGAAATTAAGTGTATTTAATTAAGAAAAATTGGATCAAAAATGAGGGCCAACATCTCCCCCTTGTTGATTTGCAAGCATGTCCTCATGATTGCTTCCTTCTCTTGGACCTTTTGAGATCTGATGTAGACACTGTACCTGATCCTGATGCCTCTTGTTGTGCTTCGTGTAGAAGGAAATAAATCCCTTTGTATTGTTCTCCCTTATACATTGAAGTCGTGACCTTTTGTCTCTCATACTTGTATTTCCATATGTTTTTCTCATTAAGCCATCTGTAAACTTGCTTGGAAAGAAGGGTATTCTTTGTTTCTAGTTTTCCAACTTTATCATTCATCTTTTCATTTTCCTTGATCAGTTTTGCATTTTTTTCTTGTATGTCTTGTTTTCCTTCTTCAAATGCCTTTCTAGAATTCTTCTCACCTCTAATTGATATGTTAAATCTTTTATTTTGTTAAGGTGTGGCTCTTTCTCCTCTTCTTTTGTGTCTTTGGAAAATGAGGTGGCTTCTACTTCAACATTGTCAAAGTATGAATCTCTCTCCAATGTCTTTTCATAGGCTTATTTTTGCAATCTCTCAATGATTTCATCAATTTGTTTTTTTGTGGGAGGTGTTTCAACAATTTCTACTTCAGGGTCTTTCTCTTTACTACTTGTTTCTTCTGGACTTTTTCTCCTATGTCTCCGGGGAATAGATAGAAAATATGCTTCTCTCTCAACCATGATAGTATCTTGTTGTTTCTTGGACCTTGTCCTAGGATAGAGAGGAGAGTTCATTATGCTTCTTGTCTCATGAACGGGTTTCAACTTCTCCTCTATGATTTATTCCTCAAAATGACGTTGAGTTAAAAACTCTTTCCACACTACACCCTTGGTTTTCATTTGATATTCTAAAAGAATTTTTATAATTCCCTAGGGATAGATTTTTTCTTCCTTGGTTTTAGTTTCATTCCCCACATTCTCTATCATTTTAACCAATTTTTTGGAGAAGAAGTGTGGTAAATTTACTTTCACTTATCCCTTTATATGTTGGAGTAGTCTGATATGATAAAGATATACTATGTTGTGCGTGATGTCACATTTTAAAAATCTCTGAATAACTAACACCAATTCTACCCATGGCTCATTAAACCACTCCCCCGTGATTCCCTTTGTCCTATCAAATGATCCCTTCCTATGCTTTTCCAAAAATAAATTCCACCCTTTATCTTTGAAGTGTAAGCCCTTATGATATTGTTCCCCTAACAGTGGACGATCTAAATCCTGAGAAATTAATTATGGGCTTAATGGAATAACTAGGTTCCCCACCATGGTTTGTTCCTGTGCATAATTTTTTATGAACTCCTTGGTGATACTTTCATTGTTCCCATTACATTTTTTGAGGAAGCCTATTAGTCCATCCTGATATAGTTTTTCTATGGCCTCCTTTTCCTAATGCTCTATCTGGAAATCATTTGGTTCTAGTTTGGGAGCCACATGCTCTGAAAACCAATTTATATATCCTTACATTGTCAGCATTCTCATCTTAAATAAAAAATTATGCACACATATATATCTCTGTTGACTTATTCAAGCATTTTATTCATGATGATAATGTTTACCTCTTCTCTGATGCTCCTAAAAAAGAAATGAAATTAATCTTCTTCAACCTCTGTTCTCTGTAAGAAGGACCCCGCTGCTTGCAAAAACTGATAAAAACACAAAATTTATATATATATATATATATATATATATAAAGATCATAAAAACATTGTTAAAATGTTTTTATGACTCTATCTCTCATTTTCTATTCTCTGTTTTATCAATTTTTTTTTTAATCTCCTTTGTTTTGGTGTAGAAATCTCTGTCTCTAAGTTAAAATTTACTTTGTAAAAATTATAAAAATTCATCCCGTAGTGTCCTTCCGCCCTTCAAATTCATACTTAATCCTTCTTCTACAGAGAAAAATTCTCATTGTGCATTCAAATTGAAACAATTTAGGCTCACTGTTTGTATAAAACAACAACAAATGTCTCAATGTGTTTTTCAAAATTCACCCACTGTGTAAAACTTTGTTTTTAAAATATGTGACAATTTCATGGTTGTGTGTCGAGGAATTCAATTTCGTTTTACCTGTTTTGGAACAATCCCAGAGATTTCTCTGAGTTCAACCTCGTGTTCCTACGTTTTCATAATACCAGTTCTGTTAAAACTCCTCTTTGAAATCTCAGGATCCTCATGTTTTAATAGGTGGAAGAGTCAGGCTAAAAAGTGGCAGAAAAGTGAACTTATAACTTGGATTTTTAACTCTTGTTCAACAACACAATCCAAGTTTCATTTATTCCTGACATCTGTTCATCAAAGAGGAAAATCCAAAGTCAGTGCTTACCTTTTCTCTCCATGAGATTTCTGTACTTTGTTGGAGTGTTTGATCAACACAGTGGACAAATATCTCGGCCTCCAATCTCCGTTAAAATCAATGTGCCCTATTCTTATTTCTCCACACCTCCTTTGCTATTTCTTATGCTATTCCTTCTCGGCTTAAGTTTCCTCGTTTCCTTCACAGCCTCTTCTGTGTTTCCTCAACAATTTTTTTCTTCAAAAGGTGTTTGAACACGTGCCTATGCTTTGCACAACGTCGACTTCCTTTCTCTGAGCCTGGTAATGGTTGTGATGGTGAAAGAGAATGAAACATAGAGGTCTATTTGTTTTAATGGAAGAGGCTTTCAGTAGTTGCACAAGGTTTGATTTATGGCACAACACTGTGTTTTTGAATATATGTTGATTGTTTCTCATATGTCAACTCTTGACTCGGATGCCTCCATGGCTTCGTTTCTTCGTGTAAAAATTTGCTGAATAATGAATATTTATCCACTGAGATTATCCTGGTCACACACTAATTCGAATTCATGCATAACACATAACCTCTTCTACAATTGATCATCAATTTGCAGAAATAGAAACAATCGCATGCGCACATAAACACAATATGTAATGGGGAAAGCTTATAGCTGAAAACCCCTATTTTGTATATTATAATAGAAGAGAACATGTAACAATCTCGTTACAATAATCCTCACAAGTACTCAGTACTGTCTCCAAAAGTTACACACAAACTAGCTCAGTTTTGAACAAGTCACAGGTTCAAAACTCATCCACTATTTGCCTGCCTCTACTACGCAATCCAAGTTGGTTGAATGAGAGATCCAAGTTCGAATCTCCTTGGATTCAACTGCGTAATCCTCATGGGCAATCTCCTCCAATGCTTGTGCAAATCTCATGCACAACTGATGTCGCAACTAATAGCAAACTCACCCTTTCATCTACCTCTTCCACTGGTCTTCACTGAACTATCCATGCAATGTAGTAAACTGATGTGTTCTTGAGTTGAATAATGAGTTAATAATTAATGAATTAAATAATATTTAATTCACTCCACTCATCTCTAGTGTATTATCCAGTTAAACTAAATACAACTAGTTCAACTAAGTTAAACAGAACACAAATCCACCAACTGTCTCATCAACTCCACCAAACTCTGCCACTTGAGTTCTAACTGAAGTCAACCATGCATGAGCTCACCAAACCCCTAGGAATAGCATAATTCCTTCTTTCAGATGCATGGGACACATCCATAGCTCCAACTGAAGTGTCAGAAGAGGATAAACTAAAGTTTACAAATTCAAAATATTATTAAGGGCTAATAATATTTTCTGATCGACCTTATTTTTTAGACAAAAGTAAACTTAAAAATAGACTTCGACCCGTATGTCTAAAAATAGAGGTCCATCTATTTTTACCAACTCGACCAATCATCCAAGAATTAGCATCCAGTAACTCCTAGACCATGCTCCATAGTCTAAAAGTAGACTTTGCGCCAAAAATAACCTGCAAGCCCACTTAGTGAAGGCGACTCTTTTCACTAAGCTCATCATCTTGTTGAATCTTAATACTCCCTCTCAACAAGATAGGGATTATTTGCCACCCCGATCTTGTCTCTATGGTGTTCGAATTTGCTCCCGGTGAGCGCCTTCATCAGAATATCTGCATCCTGATCCTCCGTGGGAACATACGAAACATGATTCTCCACCGCACACAATCTCTCGATATGATGGTACCCGATGTCAATGTGTTTGGATCTATCATGAAATGTCGGATTAGCCGAGAGTTTAATGCAACTCGGTTATCACAATAAATCACGTAGGCTTCAAGTGCGACCGAACAATCCGACGAGGATCTTCCTCTTCCAAATACGCATGCACCAAGTCACGCCATGTACTCCTCGCCTCCGCGAACCGAGTGCCACTTACCGTCTCGCCGTACTGAAACTACCTGTCGACCCGACATCGAAACTCCTCCAGATGTGCTCTTTCGGTCCGTTGGGCTTCCTGCCCAATCTGCATCAGTGAAGCCAGAAAGCTTCGCTCCATCCTCCTGTCTGTACCATAGACCATATCCCAATGTGCCTCTAATATAACGCAACACATGCTTGCCTGCCTTCCAAAAGAACTTGGTAGGCTTAACCATAGCTTGCGAAAGCTGGTTAATAGCATAGCATATATCGGGTCGTGTATTGACCAGATACATAAGCGACCCCACCAACTGTCGATAAACAGTGGCATCCACTACCTCTGCTGAAGTAGCATCCTCCTTCCTCCAACCTCCAGGAAGAGGAGTATCAACAGGCTTGCAGCCATGCATGTTTAACTTCTCCAATATCTCCTGGGCATACTTACCCTGAGAAACAAATAGTCCATCACTGCACTGCCAAATTTCCAATCCCAGGAAATAATGAAGGAGGCCCAAGTCCTTCATCTCAAACTCTCTGGCAAGATCCTCCTTGCATGAAAGTATCAATAGCTCATCACCCACAAAACTGCCGATCATCTACATACATTACAATGATCAGCAACTTCCCCTCCACCACAATCTAGTACAGGTTTGGATCCGCCTCACTCTTGGAGAATCCAAGTCTAGTGAAATAACTGTCTATCCATGTGTACCAAGCACGAGGTGCTTGCTTCAACCCGTACAATGCTCTCTTGAGTCGGCAAACATGCGACTCATTGCTGAAGATCTCGAAACCTTCGGGCTACTCTATGTACACCTCCTCCTCAATGACTCCGTTGAGGAACGCAGTCTTCACATCCATCTGCGCTGAGAGAGCTAGGATCGTCCGTATGGAAGAGTACCTTGCGACAGGTGCAAAGGTCTCCTCATAATAGATCCCCTCGATCTGTGAGAAGCCACAGGCGACAAATCTTGCCTTGTACTTCTCCACACTCCAGTCAGCCGCCTGCTTCATTTTGTAGATCCATCTCGAACCCACCACTAATTTCCCCTCCGGTCGCGGGACAATCTCCCATGCACTGTTTTTGACAATCGAATCATACTCTTCCACCATGGCATCTACCCATGCGGGGTCCTCCACAGCTTCCTCGAAAGAGGATGGCTCTGTCATGACACATTTTCTCACAAGAGCCATGTATCCAGTGTACCGATCCGGTGACTGCCTCTGTCTGCGCTGTGCTGTAGGTGGTCCTACAACCTTCTCTGCATCCCGAGCCAGTCGCTCAGCTTCTGTAGTGCGCATGCGCCCTCTGATGTTTGGCGCTGCATGGGTGGTTTCTTCCACCTCATGAACTTCCTCTTGTGGCTGATCCACATCTGGAAGCTCCTCCTTAGGAACTAATAGCTCCTCATCTGCATGCAAGTGTGGCTCCCTCTCAAGCGAACACTGCATGGCTTTCTCCTCCTGAAAATTGATATCCCATCGCACAACAGTCTTGTGACTGTCTGGAAAATACACACGATAGTTGTGAGGTGTATCAGTGTACCCCACAAATATTCCAACCTCTGCGGTTGGATCCAACTTCTTTCTGGCGTCCTTCGTCACATGCATGTAGACAAGTGAGCCAAAAATTCTCAGATGAGAAATATCAAGCCTCTTGCCAGAAAACACCTCCTCCAATGTACTCATGCCAAGAATCTTGTGAGGAAAACAGTTCTGCACATATACTACTGTATTGCATGCCTCATCCCACAAGTGAAGGGGTAGGCCCTGATCATGCAACATCACCTGTGCAGCACCCACAATCATTCTGTTCTTCTGCTTAGCCACCCCGTTCTGCTGTGGGTTATGGGGTGCGATGAGCTCTCTCTGAATCCCTTCTATGCTACAAAAGTCCTTGAATTCAGTAGATATGAATTCACCACCATTGTCGCTCCTAAGAGCCTTCACATGCTTCCCCAATTCCTTCTCAACCAGCACCTTGAATTCACAGAACTTTGAAAATGTCTTGTTCTTCTTCTACATGAAGAAGATCCAGCACTTCCGAGAGAAATCATCAACAAATCTCACATAGTACTTGTGCTTTTCTGTCGAAGCTACCGAGAAAGGACCACACACGTCTCAGTGAGGAACTCTCTCAAGGATCGTCGTGGCGTGACTATCCTTCTCGTGAAAGGTGGCTTTCACATACTTCCCTAAAGTACACCCCTTGCACTGATCTGACTGCACAAGGGTGCCCTTAGGAAGCCCAGTAGAAATCTGTTGCAGAATCTTCAAAGCTCCATGGTGAAGGTGGCCCAATCTCCCGTGCCACAGTTCGCCCTCATCATCTCGGCTCTACCTACAACTGATAAAGGTTCTTGGTCTGAACCCCTATCTTTCGGGTCTCTCCAGTAGTCTTACTGCGCAGGAAGGAGTTTCCTTCGCTGAAGACCACATCATACCCCTTGTCCTCCAACATCGCCACGAGATCAATATTTCATCAACTCGGAACATGCCCTACTTCCTTCAATACGAAGGGTTTACCGACTTCTCCTCAAAGGAAATGGTACCAATACCGGCCGCACCGTATCTACCATCATCGCCTCATCTCGACAGGCACTCCAAGATCTTTTCCTCCAGATTTGAAAACAGTATCCCGATCTCCCCGTCATGTGAAATGACATACCACCTGCCCAAGAACCATAACTCCCATCACACTTGAGACCAAGCATGCGATCAAAGGAAAATATAGTTCTTAACCCGGGAGGCCACTGCCTCTCCCACCGCAGATCCAGCAGCTTCTTATTTTTCTTCTTCTGCGGACAATTTGTGGCATAGTGTCCGTGCTGGTGACAGTGAAAACACTTCACCTTGGACATGTCTTGCTTCTTGCCTTTCGCACCAGACTGAGAAGATTTCTTGCTCTTCCCATTCTTTGCTTTGGCAGCCAAAGCGCAATTTTCTTCATCAGATACCTTTGATGAAGATCCGTCCCTGGTAGTCCGCCTTATCTCCTCTTGCATGAGATCCGCCCAAAGTCGCTCCCATCCCGGCAACTTCTCCCGACCCTTGACAGAGTCCTGATAAGAATGCCAACTCTTCGGAAGACCAAGGAGAGCCAGTTCCACCAAGTCCTCTTCATCGACAGTCACCCCCACACTTCCCAGCTCATCTCTGCATTGAGTGAACTTCATGAGGTACTTGGCGATACTGTCGCCTTTCTCCATCTTAATGTTTTTGAGTTTATCCTTGAGCGCCAGCTTCCTTTGGTCACTCTTGCTCTGGAATAGATCTATCAACACTTTCCACATCAAATATGGAGAAGATTTTCCATGCAGGCTGGATACAATGTGATCCTTCACGCCCTCCAACAGAATCCTTCGACATTTCGCCATCTTCTTTTGCCAAGCCTCAACTTCAGTAGGATCAGTAGGCTTTTGGACATCCATATCTACGAACACCTTTAGCCCATTATCTTCTAATACTTCCTCCATCCAATCTTTCCATGCAACATAATTCGAACTTCATTCAAGAGCATATTCGAGTCGTAAACCGTTGAAAGACATTTCAACTCCGGCACCAAGAAAACAAGCTGCTGCAAAATTCGAATTCCAAGCTCAAAACTCAACTGCTTCTGGATCTGTGAGAACAAATTATTTCTAGCACAGAGATCGACTGTAAGGGCATTTACTGGATATATCACCTTTCAAATAAAGGATGGATCCAGAGGCTACTTGGCCCGTTACAGACTCTGTCTACCGAAATAAAATTGTAATCACTGTAATAGATCCCGATGATCAATTTTCTCTGATACCATGTAGAAATTTGCTGAATAATGAATATTTATCCACTGAGATTATCCTGGTCACACACTAATTCGAATTCATGCATAACACATAACCTCTTCTACAATTGATCATCAATTTGCGGAAATAGAAACAGTCGCATGCGCACATAAACACAATATGTAATGGGGAAAGATTATAGCTGAAAACCCCCAACTATTTTGTATATTATAATAGAAGAGAACATGTAACAATCTCAGTACAATACTCCTCACAAGTACTCAGTACTGTCTCCAAAAGTTACACACAAACTAGCTCAGTTTTGAACAAGTCACAGGTTCAAAACTCATCCACTAATTGCCTGCCTCTATTGCGCAATCCAAGTTGGTTGTATGAGAGATCCAAGTTCGAATCTCCTTGGCTTCAACTGTGCAATCCTCATGGGCAATATCCTCCAATGCTTGTGCGAATCTCATGCACAACTGTTGTCGCAACTAATAGCAAACTCACCCTTTCATATACCTCTTCCACTGGTCTTTACTGAATTGTCCATGCATTGTAGTAAACTAATGTGTTCTTGAGTTAAATAATGAGTTAACAATTAGTGAATTAAATAATATTTAATTCACTCAACTCATCACTAGTGTATAGCTAGTTAAACTAAACACAAGTAGTTCAACTAAGTTAAACCGAACACAACTCCACCAACTGTCTCATCAACTCCACCAAACTCTGCCACTGAAGTCCTAACTGAAGTCAACCATGCATGAGCTCACCAAACCCCAAGGAATAGCATAATTCCTTCTGTCATATGCATGGGCCACATCCGTAGCTCCAACTGAAGTGCTGTAAGAGAATAAACTGAAGTTTAGAGTCCAAATATTATTAAGGGTTAATAATATTTGACTGACCTATTTTTAGACAGGCAGTCTAAAAATAGACTTCGACCTGTATGTCTAAAAATAGAGGTCCATCTATTTTTACCAACTCGACCAATCATCCAAGAATAGCATACCGCAACTCCTAGACCATGCTCCATATGTCTAAAAATAGACATAGTCTAAAAATAGACTTTGCGCCAAAAATAGCCTACGGGCCCACTTAGTGAAGGCGACTTCATTTCACTAAGCTCCATCATCTTGTTGCATTTTCAACACTTCGTTTTTCATAACGTCCTTTCTTCACGGTGTCTACGTATGTCTTGTCACAACTTCCCATGTTCTCTGTCATTTTGTTTTTTTATTCATAACCACCTTCATTGCTTTACATGCCCACACCATAACTTATATGGATCATAATTCATATCCTTCATTGCATTGTTTTTGCATTTCATACTTAGGTTTTGTCATTTGCATTGTGTGCTCATTCCATACCTTAGCTTTTTTTCATATGATATATATTTTCATATTGCGCTTATAGCTTAGGTTTCAACTTTTTATTGCTTATTTTAATTTTAAAATGACCCTAGAATGGTCATTTATAAAATTAAATTTTCTATTATGACACTAACCTTGTTGTTCGTGTAGGTCAACAAGAATTCGAATATTGAGCCTTTAATTTTTTATCCAAATTCTTAAAAAAATGATTCGGATTAATGTGATGGTTTAAAAAATTATTGGAATTAATTGATGGTATATGGAATGATGGTTAATGTATGAGGGTAAATGTAGGAAAGGGGTAATGGATAGGGATAGGATTATAATGAATATGATTATGATGGGGAGGATAATGAAGGTAGTGTTTTGAAATTTAGGTAGGATATAAGTAAAATGTAATGGAATGCATATCAAGCTAAATTAGTCTTAACAATTTCTAGAATTTTTTTTTTTTTTTTAATCGAGATTTTAAGAGAAAAAAATTTCACTTACTGTACTTCTACTCCCATAAAATAATTGATGTCAGTATTATCTGATGATGTCCTCTGGTCAAAATACTGGTTGATGTCTTCATTATAATAATGATTGTTCCTCCAAGACATATTGAAATGTAGAGACTTATTTCTGCATTCATGTTTTCACATCTTATATTGATTTAGGATCTTTTAATGTTGATGTTGTTTAAGTCCCTTCTGCAATTTGTAATTGATGTTTCAGGTCCCTTCTGACATGTACTTCAGGCTTGAATGTTGATGTTGTTCATGTTCCTTTTGCAGTGATATTATAAATAATGTTTCAGGTCCCTTCTGACATGTAATTTTCAACAATGTTTCAGGTTGCTTCTATCATGTAATTCAGGTCCCTTCTACATAATATTTTCAATGATATCTCAGGTCCCTTCTACTTAATATTTTCAATGATGTCTCAGGTCCCTTCTGCAACACAGCTGCTCAAACTATTTGCATAGTTTTATTACGAACTTCCCCCTTACTGATGTTAAGACTTGTCCTCAAGTCTTGGATGTCTTGGAGGATTAATTTGACAAAATCATACTGAAGTAAAAACAAAAAAAAATAGAGAATTCATGTTGGCCAAACAAGTTGGTTTTCCAATATAAATTCAAGTTTGTATTGTGCCAGTATCCTGTATTTTCACAACCAAACTCTTATATATATAGAGAGAGAGAGAGAATAAAAATAATAAAAATAATATATATATATATATATATATATATATATATATATATTATTTTTCTTATTTTTATTATTCTGGAAGTAAGGAAGGCATATTGTGTTGTTCCATTATTTCCATATCAGTTTCTGTTGAAATCATTTTCAGAAAATCCTCTTTATTGATATGCTTATTGTATACTTTAAGCCTATGTACATCAACTAAAAATGAAATTGACGTTTCATCTATTGTTTTTATTTTGACTACTTCATTGTCAAAGATATCTTATATCTTATATGGCCCAAGCCAATGAGTTGTAAACTTTTCTTTGAAATCTTTAAACTTGGAGTTAAACAATAGTGCCTAGTCTCCTTTTGAAATATTTATTCTTGATGAATCGATCATGCCATTTTATTCTCTTCTCTTGCACTAAGGATGTATGCTCCACTTATTGATGTGTTATTTCATCCAGTTCATTTAATTGAATCATTTTTTGTTGTTGTGATTCAGATAGTTCCATTCCCAACTCTGCTGCAAGTTTATATGTATGTATTTGAAATTCTATGGGTAACAGGACTTCCTTAGCATATACCAACTGGTATGGACTAAATCCAGTTGTGTTCTTCCATGGGATCCTGTATGCCCATAGTGCATCCCTTAACTTTTCCGACCAATCTTTTCTATTCATATACATAATTTTTGTCATCATATTCTCCAAAAATTTGTTAGTGGACTCCACTTGTCCATTTACTTGGGGATGGTACGAAGTAGATTTTATGTGTTTGATCTTGTACTTTTCTGTAGGATCCCTTACAAGCTTGGAGGTGAATTGTGCTCCCTAGTCTATAACAATTTGTCTCGAAACTCCAAACCTTACAAATATTTCCTCAAATAAAAAAGAAACGATTGTTTCTTATGTTTCTCTTGCCACTGCCTTTTCCTCCACCCACTTAGTAACATAATATGTACATACTAGGATGTATTTCTTTCCATTTGAAGGTGGGCTTATTGGTCCCAAAAATTCTAGATCCCATTGCTCAAATGGTTCTATGAGTACTTGTGGCTTTAATGGAATTTCATTTGATACCATAAGTCTTCCAGTTCTTTGGCAGCTGTCACATCTCTTAACATAGGCTTTGGAATCCTTGAAGATTGTTGGCTAGTAGTAGCCAAGTTTGAGCACTTTGTATGGTGTCCGCCTGTCTACAAAATGACCACCACATGGCTCGTCATGACATGCTTTCAAAATATCTAGAATCTCATCTTCTCTAACACATTTTCTTATTGATAGATCAGAACTAGTATAAAAGAGGTCACCATTGACCCAACTATATCTAGCACTTTCTCTAATTATCTTCCTTTTTTGTTTATTTTTGTAATGGGATGGTAGTATTCTAGATGATAAATAGTTGGCTACATCTAAAAACCATGGATTTTTAACAGTTACAGAAAATATTTGTTCATCTAGGAAATTATCTGAAACAGGATTTGGATCACTAGGTGAATGAATCCTTGATAGAAATTCTACTACTTGATTATCGTTACCTAGTCAATCGTTTATAGTGATGTTAAATTATTTCATCAATAACAACCATCTAGTAATTCTGCCATTTGTAAATTTTTTTTCATTAAGTATCTTATTGTTGAATGATTTGTGTGAATGAATACTTGATAACATGTTATGTAATGCCTAAACTTATTAACTTCATGTACTACATCTAAAATTTATTTTTCTGCAACTGTATAGTTCAATTTTTTCGGTGTTAAGTTTTTGCTTATGAATTATATGGCATAATTAAACTAGTTCTCTTTCTGTCCAAGTGATTCTCCTATAGCTGTGTCAGATGCATCATTAGATATATGAAATGGAAATGACCAATTTGGTCCTCGAAGAATGGGTGCAACTAACAAATTTTATTTTAATATTTCAAATGCATTTTGACAATTATTTGTCCATTGGAATTCAACATCTTTTGCAAGTAACTTGAATAGAGGTACAATTATTTTACTGAAATTTTCAATGAATCTCCTATAATAGACTGCATTTCCCAAGAAAATTCTTACTTCCTTTTGTGTTGTGGGTGGCATTAAGTTCACAATGACTTGTATTTTTGTTGGGTCCACTTTAATTCCTGAAGAAGAAATATGGTGTCCGAACACTATCCCCTCAGTTAACATCATAAATCATTTTTCATTACTAAGAGATAGATTTGTCTCTATGCACATTTTCAAAACTTTTTCAAGATTTTTTAAACAATCATCATGTTGTGTGAGATAATTGTCAAATTAATTCACCAATATTTGTATATGAATCCAGGCTCGTAAAACTCGAGATGTACTGCGCTCTCAAGGTTAAACTTTTAGAGTTGAAGTTTATATGATTCCTTATGATCTTTGATTTAAGAATTGAGGCACACAAAAACATCTATAGGCACACTGTCGGAAATAAACCAACTCATCTCATCATGAAACAGGAACAATTAGCAAACTCTAGTTTGAACACTGGAAACCCTTATTCAATTTGTCTGAAATCAAAACCATTACCAATCAACAGAAAATTTAATTCAATAACTCACTATTTGCAAAAAATCTCAAAGAACCTAATTCTAATCTTTGGAGGTCACTCTTAAAAAGAATTACCTAATCTGAATAAATCTATGAACTGATTCCCTAATCTACAACAATCAACACTTTAGTTTCTGCAATAAGATAATGCTCCTAACTCAATCAACACATGTTGCATCAAGACATAAAAACATAGATAAAAATAGAATTAATTCTTGAATTTCACTGTTTACCAGCTCACATGCATTATCACTGTTAATCATATAATCATCCTCTGTAACTTGCAAGAATGTTTCAATCTTCAGTGAATAGTTACTTTCGAATTAGGTTGTAAGGATTTAATCATTTCATCACTTTCATGCTTGTGGATTAAAATTGTGAAGCTTTACACCAAGCTGTGAACCCTAACACACTAATTCAAACATCAATCCAAGGAGGAATGTTGGTTAAAACTCTGTTTTTAAGGGAATACACACTCTCACCAAGAGATCTTGCTAATTCAACTTGACCCTACTACAAACCCTAATCTCATGCAAGACAAGGCAAAACTGCAGACACCTATTTAAGCATGCCAAAGGAATGGAGAAGGCTTTCTGCTCAGGATTACTCTATGAATCATCTATTCTCTTTTACCTAAACAATACACACTAGTCACAAAATGTATTGCTGACTAAACCCTCAAAAGAATCTATCCTTGTCACTCTCTAATGAGTCTAACTTCACACTTCTATGTTGATATTAAATAATAGTAAGCTAGAACTTAAATGAAAATAGAAACTCTGCTTCTTCAAATCAAGGGAAAAAGATCCAAACAAAGTTGTTTGCTCGGTGATGACATTCCTCTGTTATAACAATTTAACGGTGGCATCAATCTGAGCTATGCGCATCTACTAGTTACTCAATGCACGGGACTATTCAGCACACATAGAAACAACAATTATCAAACCTCTTTACAATCCAATTTATGTTCTTTTGATCTAGACATACATGTTTCAACCTAGCTATTCAGAAAAAGGATAAAATTTAAAGGTGTAAAAACCAGGCTTTTCATTTCACATAGCAATTCGATTATCTAGGGACTTATGGGATATTTAATCAAGCTCTGTTTCTGAGCAAAGCTCAATCTAGGTTGATGCAGAAAAAGTGAAGGTTGAAACACAATTTTTATGAGAGCGATCAGACTTGGTTATATTCACAATGAAATTGCCAATTAAATCCTGGAGATACACAATTTTCAACTACGGCAACGTTCCACAGATGTTGAGATCGATTTCTACAATTCTAGCTATGCAATTGGGGGATTTAATACTGAGGCACTATAGTAATGCGAATTAACCAACTCTCAAGATTGATTTTTGAAAGCAACTGGTTTTTCCATCCTGTGTTTAAATCAAACGATATTCATGCACTACAACAACTGAATCAAACCAAAACATAAATCGATTTCAAAGACAATGAACTCTACAATTTAAATCAATGATATTTGAAACTCCAGCAAACATGAATCAAGCCAAAACCAATCGTTTTTAAAAATTAATTAACTCTGCAATCATACATTTAAATCAACGAATGCTTGGGAAATTCAACAAACGTGAATTAAGTCAAGACATAAATCGATTTTCAAAGATAATCAATGCTGCAACCATAAATTTAAATTAAACGGTGTCTACGAATTACCTCTAACTAATTCTACTGGGTTGAACCGGTTGTGGTGGGCCCTTGACACACCCGGGAAAGCATTGATTACAATACTAACTTACACCTACAGCAATTTGTTTCATAGATTCATCATATCCACGGAAATCTTCAGTCAATCAAGAACGCACCAACATTTAAATTCAACTTCTTCTTTAGAACACAAAAGCACAGTGTAAATTGACAACTGAAAAATGTAATACATTAACCTCCCTATCAAAATATGAGTCTCTGCCTTTATAGGCATTCTCAAGTTGCAAAATTAGTAGCAATTTTCATTACATGGTAGAACGTTGGAAACCATGGATATGGAATCCACGAAATCAGCATTACCCTATCCTAAATTTACACTATCAGTTCTCTATTACAAACCGCATGCAGCTATAAGGAAAAAGGTCCTAATTTTAATCAATCGAATTCCACCATACGTAGAGTGGCTAGCTGGTCCTTCACCACTCCTTGACTATGTCGAGATACTGGAAGGAACATCTAATTTTTTTGAGCTGAGGCTTCTATGTTGGCATATCCACTGCAAGATGGTTGAAGGGACATAATCATCCTCCGAGTCAAAGAGCTAATCAACAGATCCTGCAATAAATCCATCGTTTTGCCCATAGTAGTAAGTTAACAAATAAGTATATCACTAAAAATTCCTAAACTAGCTATAGAATAGTAAAAACAACTATACTTGTACTGCTTTTACCTTTAACCATAATTGATGAAATTCTGGCCATATTAGGGATTAGGAGAGGAAAAAGGGAGTATATAGGTGTCAAAACTAGGCCAAAAGAGGCTAAGAAGGTGAGGAAGAATAGACAAAAAGTAGCCTCAACATCTCCCCCACACATGAGCTGAGGCATGTACTCATGCCTCCAAGTCATCACTGTCCAGTCAAAAATCAGTGGCTTGGGCCAACTTCTCCAAATTTTTCCGGAATGAGGCTGAGCATTTTGTGAACTGTGTAGCCAATCTTCTAGCACTTGTCCTCTCTACAAACTGAATTTTAGATGTTTTCCATGATTTCCACCTTCTATCCTTCCTTTGAAGCTCCTCATTATGTACATACAACCGGAGGTTCTCTTCTCTTAACTGATCATTGACCTTACTTACATATTGGAATAGTGTCTGAAACATGTGAGCCTTATTCCTTAACTTAGAGATTTTATTCTGAAGTCTTACTGATCTAATCTTGAAATTTTCTTCTTCATTAGGGACTGATATCTTTGTTGGAACTGTTGACTGTTGGGGATGACCTTCATCTGGCATGTGACCCATACCCTGCTTTGGAAAAGGACCTTGCTGTTATGGGCTTATGGAAGCAGGGGTAGGGGTAAAATCATGTATGTCTTAGGAAATATTATCTGGGATATGAAACTGATGGGAAGATTAGGGTGATGAAGGAAATTGGGGAGAAGATGAGGGAGAGGGAGTAGAAAAATGCGGGGATGAGGTGCAAGGGAACCTGGTAAAACAGCATGTACTTGTAGTAATTATTTAAACTACCTGTAACTAAATTAAGCAGATTAAGCACATACCTTTGTCACTTAAATGATTTTGGGAATGGAAATAGCATCATATCTTATCACTACAGGAGCAGGTCTGTTGTTCGAGTTATAGCTTCTACTGTAATGATGATCATGGTCAACAATAAAATTTACAACAAGTAGTGATATCCAGATCTATCAGAATTTTAGGCCTAGGCTGCAATTCCAAGATTTTACTGCTGTTAAAAAAATGGAGCTCTACACAGTTCATTGGTACCACAAATTATTTATGATCATGTTGTAGCTTCTAGACAATAGATTGCCAAAATAAGATTTTGGTCCAGTAGTGAATGTCCAGGTACAAAGATGACAAATTCAGGGTAACTGAAGCATGGAACTGGTTATTGTGTAGAACAGAACATAGAACCTCCAATTTCTCTGAAAAAGTGCCACTCAGTTTTTGTGAGGTGGCGCTGGAACCTGTCCACCATCTCATGGATTTTAACCAGGCCTAAGATGATAACTGCCTAGGGAATTTCTGTTTAGGGAGCTTGAAATGTCCTGAAAGAAGGCTCCAGGGGGGTTTCTTTTCTATAATTATTCCAGTGGGCCCGGAAAAGAATAATTCAATGCCCATTAGATCCCTAGGCTACCACCACCTTATTGTCTTATCAAGCCTAAGGTAGTTCCTGCCTGGGGCATTCATATTTAGGGAGTCTGAGTTGCCCATAGAAGACTCCAAGGAGGTTTCTTTTCCGTAATTATTCTAGTGGGCCCAGAAAAGAATAATTCAATGCCCATTGGATCCCTAGGCTACCACCGGTCCACAAATTTTACGAGCCTAGATCAGTCAGTGCTTGAGAGCTTCATTTTTCAAGATTCTGAAGACATCTAAAGAAGACTCCAACTATTCCTTTTCCATAAGTAATCCGGCAGGCCTGGATAAAGGAATAAACCCACTCCTGCCGAATTTATCCTTTATTCTACATGGAATGTGGGGAGAACCACCTGTAGATATGGAAATTGATAGTCCACTGGTTAATATATATATATATATATATAAGAAAAATAAATCAACCGATCCAGCAAGAGGCTGGTCATTTCTTTGAACCAGCTCTAGTCCTGGATCCTTCTGAATGTCCTGCAAAAACAAATCATGTGAGAGTGGTTTATGGTAAACTTTTAGCCGATGGCCATTCACCATGAAGGAAGTCTGCTCATCGTCAATGGTTCTAATATGAACTGAACCATTTTCAAAAACTTCAACTACCTCATAAGGTCCCAACCAATGAGTAGAGAACTTACCTTTAAAGTGTTTGAACTTACTGTCGTACAACAGGGCCCAGTCACTTGCACGGAAGACTTTCTTTTTGATGAAGTTATCATGCCATCGAGCTCTTTGATATTGTACCAGCGAAGTTCTGTGATATGCGTCCTAGCAGATATCATTGAGCTCATTCAGCTGCATCAACCTCTGCTCTTGGGCTTTAGTCAAATTCATTCCTAATTGGGCGGCCGTTCGAAATGTCTTCACTTGGAACTCGATGGGCAAAAGTACTTGTTTCCCATAGACTAGCTCGTACGAGGTGTGTCCCGTCACGTTTCTCCAGGTAATCCTATAAGCCCATAATGCTTCCAATAACTTGTCTGCCCAGTCCTTATGGTGCAGTTGAACAATATTCATGGGGATAGACTCCAAAATCTTGTTTGTGGATTCCACTTGTCCGTTAGCTTGAGGGTGGTAAGGGGTAGATTTACGGTGTTTGATCTTATACTTCTCAGTGAGTGCCTTACGCAATTTTGATGTGAATTGCGTACCTTGGTTCGTGAAAATCTCGCGTGGCACCCTGAATCTCGTGAAGATGTCTTCGAATAGAAACTCTACTACTGCCTTTTCCGTGGTAGAAAACAAGGCCTTCGCCTCCACCCACTTGGTGACATAATCGGTGCATACCAAAATGTATTTCTTTTTCTGCGAAATCGGGGAGATGGGCCCTATGAAATCCAATGCTCATTTCTCAAATGGTTCAATGGCTATTTGGGTTTGAAGAGGCATTTCATCAGAGGAAACTGGTCTCCCCATCCGCTGGCAAGCATCACAACTAGAGACAAACTTCTTGGAATCTTTAAAGAGCGAGGGCCAATAATACCCCATACGGAGAACTTTGTACGCGGTTTGTTTTTTGGAAAAATCCCCCCTGCAAGGCTCGTTGTGGGAGGCTCTCAAGACATCATACATTTCATCTTCCCACACACACCGCCTCATGATCAGGTCTGGTCCTGTGTAAAAAAATTCTCCCTCGATCCAGGAATAATTAGCACTGCATTGTACAATGTTATGTTTTTCCCTGGCAGACATGCTCTGAGGTAATTTCCCTGATACCAAATATTTTGCAACATCAACGAACCAGGGATTGATGGCAGAAATGGCGAATAGTGCTTCATCTGGGAATTCATCTGGTACCGTAGTTGTCGTGCCTCCCTGTCGAATATTCAAACGTGACAAAAAAACAGCTTCTAGGTTATCCCTTCCAGGCCTATCGATTATAGTTATATTAAATTCTTGCAAAAGCAACAACCATCTAGTTATTCTACCATTTGTAATTGGTTTATTCATTAAAAACCTAATGGCAGAATGATCGGTATGGATGAAAGTATCATAACCAGTAATGTAATGTCTAAACTTCCCAATAGCATGCACAACTGCTAACAATTCTTTTTTAGTAACTGTATAATTTAATTCAGCAGGGGAAATATTTTTGCTAATAAAATAGATAGCATAAGGATAGCGATCTTCCCTTTGTCCCAAAACTGGTCCTAGTGTAGTGTCTAAAGCATCGGTACATATGTGAAATGGTAGAGACCAGTTTGGTCCTCATAGCACTGGAGTGGTAGACAATTTGTCCTTTAGTATCTGAAAAGCCTGTTGACAGTTGACATTCCATACAAAGTTAGCATCTTTATTCAATAACTTAAATAATGTTGCTGCAATATTAGTAAAATTTTCGATAAAATGATGATAATAACCTGCATGGCCCAGGAAACTTCCTACCTCTTTTTGCGAACTAGGAATAGGAATATGTGAGATTACCTCTATATTTTCCGGATCAACTTTAATTCCTTCTAATGACACATGATGACCCAGAACGATTCCCTTCATTTGCATCATTCTGCATTTATCACTTCTAAGGGTCAGGTTTTCTTCTTGACAACGAATCAACACTTTTTCTAAATTTTCCAAAGCTTAACCGAAATCATCTCCATAGACTGTGAAGTCGTCCATATAGTCTTCTACACAGTCATGGGCCAAATCGGAGAAAACAACGAGTACAACTCTTTGAAACGTAGCTGGGGCATTACAAAGACCAAAACGGAGGACTCTATATGCATAGGTGCCCCAAGGGCATGTAAATGTGGTTTTTTCCTTATCTTCTTCAGCTATCTGGATTTGATTATATCCACTGTACCCATCTAGAAAAGAGAAGTATTTCTTACCTGAGAGGGTGTCGAGTACTTGATCGATGAAGGGCAGGGGAAAGTATTCGCGCAACGTGGCCTTGTTTAGTTCTCTGTAGTCAACGCAGATATTCCACTTGTCGTTCTTTTTCGACACCACCACCAGAGGTGACACCCATATACTGTCAGAAATGGGATAGATGAAGTCTGCAGCTAGGATTTTCTGAAGCTTTTCCTTGACAATCTCCTTCAATGTTGGGTTCATTCGTCTTTGTGGCTGTCGAATGGGTCTCATTTCTTCATTTGTGTAAATGTGGTGGATGCAGGTGTCTAGATGGATGACCCGCATGTCAAAGTAATCCCAAGAAAATGCTCTAGATTGCTCATGGATCATACCCATTAACTGTTGCTTTTGTTCTGTGGTCAATTCTGCATCGATGTGTAAGATCCTTCCTTCAGTGATTTCCACAGGCTCTGTGGTGAGTTCATGGCTTTCCTCTATTGCTGCAAAAGATAAAAACACGGTTGGATGGTAGGCTTCCTGGAACTCATCACTGAAAACATGATGGTAACCATTAAAAGAAATTGGATAATCAATACAAGAACTGTGAGATAAAAACTGGTGCAAGATATGTTCATCGAACTATTCCTAGAGACCTCTAGATTGTTCTAATGTCAACAAAGGAAACATACAGTCTTCATCTTCATAGGGGCTCTCGAGCCATAATGGTACTTCAGCAGCTGTCTGGGCAAGAGAAAAAATAGACAAGGCTTGGCTATGGGAAACATTGGAAATGATCATTTCTCCGTTTCTGCACCCTATGAAGGCATTAGTAGTTGCCAACCAAGGGCGTCCTAGAACTACGGGGTGTCGAGGTCTCAATATTTTTGGAGAAATGACGATAAAATCTATAGGGTATTTCCAGGAAGCTATAGTGACCACTATGTCTTCTAGGGTTCCTATTGTTTTGATGACAGATTTGTCTGCCATTTCTAGAATGATTGGGGTGGGTTTAAGCCCTGGTAACTGAAAATATTTCATAGTCTCATATGCCATGGCATTTATTGCCACCCCTAACTCTACAAGTGTGTTTGGTAGAAGTACTCCATTTATTTCAATAGTGACAATGGGATTCCAGGGTCTTGATACTTCGCAGGCAAGTCAGAAATCATGGTGGACATTTGGCTCATGATTTTTACGCTTTGGTTCTTATGCCCTTTCCTACCAGGCTTCTTGATGTAGAGATCCTTGACAATTTTGGTGTAAATAGGGATGTCTCTGATAGCTTGCAAGAGTGGAATTTTAATGCAGACATTCCTTAATTCATCTTCTAGGTTGTATTCCAAAGGAGTCTCTTCTTTCTTTACAAGGAGTCTTTCTAGGTAGGGTGGTTCATTTGATCCTTCTTCTTGCATTTGTTTTTGTTTTTAATTTTGCATATGTTTTTCGGATGATGTGGATGGAACCTCCTCCTCTATGAAAATAGCTGATTTCCCATTATTAATTTTTTTCCCTGATCGTAACTTAATTTCGTTCATGGGGATGGTAGAGATCATGTATGTAGGGAAAGGCTAGATGTTTATGTTTTGTGCAGGTTGAGGTGGTCTATTGTGGTTTGGGTTAGGTACAAGTTGCGCAGGAAATAATGTAGGGCGAGGTAGGTTTTGAGGTGCCTGCGAAGATGATGATGGGTCAGATGGTGCAGGTAAAATTTGATGCAAGGGAGGGGATGGAAAAAATGGTTGTTGATATGTGTGAGGGTTATACCCTTGTTGATAGGATTGCATGGTTGGGTTGTACCCTTGATAGGTGTGAGGGTTATACCCTTGCTGATATGTTGGGGTGCTTGGCATATTCAGGTAGGGCACATAGAACTGGCTCTGTGGCTGATAAGGGTTGGTATAACGGTTTGCCCTCCAATTCCGATTCCGTGGAGTGTTTTGAGTTTGAGGAGCAGCCCAAGGAGGAAATGCTAGTTGGAACTTCCAAGGTTGAGTTTGACTATATCCTTGGGGACTAGGTTCTGGGAAGATGTTCTGATTGGGGCCTCTCCAAAAGGGATTTTTACTTGCTTGTGATGGATCATTTGTTTCAGCATTCCCTTTATAGATGGCCTGCAAACCGAGAAGAGATGGGCATTTATCGATAGCATGTTCTAAGGCGCAAATTTCACAAACCTCAATACTGTTGATGGGACACTCTCATTCCATATGCTTTTGCCTACGTCTAGGACAAAATATTTCCATAGCAGCCCTTTCATCTTCTTGTTTCTTCTTATGTTTCATTGTGTCGAGATGGTTGCCAATGGTGTTTAAGATGTCATTTTTGAAGTCTTCCAGTAGGTTCCCTAGTTCGACCCTAGTGACAGTACTAGAAGCAGGTTTCTGGTGCCTAGGTGCAGTGTCTCGGAGACTATCACGCAGCTTCCTACCTACTTTAGCCTGGATTCTAGAATAGGTTCAACAAAGTTCGACTATTTTAGAAAAACACTTTTTGTAAATGTCCCCACCACTTAAGAGGTTTAGAGTCTCGATGCATTCGTCTCTTAATCCTTTTAGAAAGACTGTTTTGACCGTTTTTTCCTCTATATGGGCTCCTCGGGATTTTTTAAAATGATACAGGAAGCGCTCAAGATATTCTTCTAGGCTCTCGTCATCTAGTTGTTGCATTCTCAGAATATCATTGAGGTCCCTAGTTTTGCACAAATCCTTGTATTTCTTAAGGAATATAGATTTCATGTCATCCCAAGTGTATATGGTGTTTTCCCCCAAGCTCATAAACCATCGAAGTGTAGCATCCTTCAGGGTGGCTGGGAACAATTTTAGTTTGTGTGCACCATCGTAGTAATTATAACTTCTACACAGAATATCAAATTTGAAAAGAAAGAATCAGAATCTTCGGAGGACTTACCATAAAAGAGCGACAGGGAGGTCATTGGAATGCTCTTCATTGTGATGTTTTTGGTGGTGTCCAGGATAGGAAACCTGAAGGTAGTCTCTTCTTCATCGTCGTCAGGTCCCCCTCGTGGTCCATCATTGTTTTCTCTGCTTGGCCCCTCAATGTTTTCTCCCATTCGGCCATTCCTGTTTCCTCCAAAGAAATTTGGTCCTTCTTCTTCTTCATGAGTCCCCTCGTTGTTTTTTTTCTCACCTTCATTGTTTGCCATATTGGTGCTGATGTTGGTGGAGAAAGAGCCAATGGACAGCCTTACTTCTTCTTGGCTTGCAAATTCTGCTTCCAAAATTTCCTTTCCACTAGTACTCCCTTTTTTCATTTTTAATACCTGCGTAACGATCAGCAGGGTTAGTTAATGGAGTTTTTACCAAACCAAAATTTTCAGGAAATTGAGAACTGGAAATAAATCTACCTTTATTATCCCTAGGTCTACTTCTACGCATAAGGAAATAAGAATAAGGTTGAGAAAAAGCAGTAATCGATCAGAATTTGGAGCAACCCCACAAAAGTGGATGTGTGGCTCTTCACTCACGTCTTACCGTACTCTCTCCACCCTCTAAAAACCTTGCAAGATCTCTGAACTTCAAACAATAATGATTACCTGAATCTTGAAATTACAACTCCCCGGCAACGACGCCAAAATCTTGTGTGAGATAATTGTCGAATTAATTCACCAATATTTGTATATCAATCCAGCCTCGTAAAACTCGAGTTGTACTGTGCTCTCAAGGTTTAACTTTTATAGTTGAAATTTATATGATTCCTTATGATCTTTGATTTAAGAATTGAGGCACACAAAAACATCTATAGTCACACTGTCGGAAATAAACCAATTCATCTCATCATAAAACAAGAACAATTAACAAACTCTAGTTTGAACACTAGAAACCCTTATTCAATTTGTCTGAAATCAAAACCATTACCAATCAATAGCAACTTTAATTCAATAACTCACTATTTTCAGAAAATCTCAAAGAACCTAATTCTAATCTTTGGAGGTCACACTTAAAAATAATTACCTAATCTGAATAAATCTATGAACTAATTCCCTAATCTACAGCAATCAACACTTTAGTTTCTGCAATAAGATAATGCTCCTAACTTAATCAACACATGCTGCATCAAGACATAAAAACAGAGACAAAAATAATTCTTGAACTTCACAATTGACCATCTCACATGCATTATCACGGGTAATCATATAATCATCCTCTGGAACTTGCAATAATTTTTCAATCTTTAGTGAATAGTTACTTTCGAATCAAGTTGTAAGGGTTTAATCATTTCACCACTGTCATGCTTGTGGATTGAAATTTTTAAGCTTTACACCAAGATATGAACCCTAACACACTAATTCAAAGATCAATCCAAGGAGGAATGCTGGTTAAAACTATTTTTTTAAGGGAATACACACTCTCACCAAGAGATCTTGCTAATTCAACTTGACCCTACTGCAAACCCTAATCTCATGCAAGACAAGGCAAAACTGCAAACACCTATTTAAGCATGCCAAAGGAATGGAGAAGGCTTTCCGCTCAGGATTACTCTATGAATCATCTATTCTCTTTTACCTAGACAACACACACTGGTCACAAAATGTCTTGTTGATTGAACCCTCAAAAGAATCTATCCCTATCACTCTCTAATGAGTCTAACTTCACACTTCTATGTTGATCTTAAATAATAGTAAGCTAGAACTTAAATGCAAACAGAAACTCTGCTTCTTCAAATCAAGTACAAAGGATCCAAACAAAGTTGTTTTCTTGGTGATGACATTCCTCTGTTATAACAATTGAATGGTGTCATCAATCTGAGCTATGTGCATTTACTGGTTACTCAATGCACAAGACTATTCAGCACACATAGAAACAACAATTATCAAATCTCTTTGCAATCCAATCTATGTTCTTTCAATCTAGCCATACATGTTTCAGCCTAGCTATTCAGCAAAAGGATCAAATTTAAAGGTGTACAAACCAGGATTTTCCTTTCACACAACAATTCGATTATCTAGGGGCTTATGGGATATTCACTCAAGCTCTGTTTCTGAACAAAGCTCAATCTAGGTCGATGTAGAAAAAGTGAAGGGTGAAACGCAATTTTTATGGGAGTGATTAGACTTGGTTATATTCACAATGACATTGCCAATTAAATCCTGGAGATACACAATTGTCCACTATGGCAACATTCCACAGATGCTGAGATCGATTTCTACAATGCTAGCTATGCAATTTGGGGATTTAATACTGAGCCACTATAGTAATGCGAATTAACCAACTCTCAAGATTGATTTTTGAAAGCAACTGGTTTTGCCATCCAACATTTAAATCAAATGATATTCATGCACTACAACAACTGAATCAAACCAAAACATAAATCGATTTCAAAGACAATGAACTCTACAATTTAAATCAACGATTTTTGAAACTCCAGCAAACATGAATCAAGCCAAAACCAACTCGTTTTTCAAAAGTAATTAACTCTACAATCATACATTTAAATCAACGAATACTTGGGAACTTCAGAAAACGTGAATTAAGTCAAGACATAAATCAATTTTCAAAGATAATCAATGCTACAACTAGAAATTTAAATTAGACAATGTCTACAAATTACCTCAAACTAATTCTACTGGGTTGAACCAGTTGTTGTGGGCCCTTGCCACACCCGGGAAAGCGTTGATTACAGTACTAACTTACACCTACAACAATTTGTTTCATAGATTCATCATATCCACGAAAATATTCAGTCAATCAAGAACGCACCAGCATTTAAATTTGACTTCTTATTTAGAACACAAAAGCACAATGTAAATTGACAGTTGAAAAACGTAATACTTAAACTCCCTATCAAAATACGAGTCTCTGCCTTTATAAGCATTCTCAAGTTGCAAAATTAGTAGCAGTTTTCATTACATGGTAGAACGTTGGAAACCATGGATATGGAATCCACGAAATCAGCATTACCCTATCCTAAATTTACACTATCAGTTCTCTATTACAAACTGCATGCAGCTATAAGGAAAAAGGTCCTAATTTTAATCAACCGAAATCCACCATATGTAGAGTGGTCAGCTGGTCCTTCACCACTCCTTAACTATGTCGAGGTGCTGGAAGGAACATCGAATTTTGCTGAGCTAGGGCTTATATGCTGGCATATCCACTACAAGATGGTTGAAGGGACACAATCTTCCTCCAAGTCAAAGAGCTAATCAACAGATCCTGCAATAAATCCATCGTTCTGCCCATATTAGTAAGTTAACAAATAAGTATATCACTAAAAATGCCTAAACTAGCTATAGAATAGTAAAAGCAACTATACTTGTACTTATTTTACCTTTAAACATAATTTATGAAAGTCTGGCCATATTAGGGATTAGGAGAGGAAAAAGGGAGTATATAGGTGTCAAAACAAGGCCAAAAGAGGCTAAGAAGGTGAGGAAGAATAGACAAAAAGTAGCCTCAACATCTCCCCCACACATGAGCTGAGGCATGTACTCATGCCTCCAAGTCATCACTGTCCAGTCAAAAATCAGTGGCTTGGGCCAACTTCTCCAAAATTTTTCGAAATGAGGTTGAGCATTTTGTGAACTGTGTAGCCAATCTTCTAGCACTTGTCCTCTCTGCAAACTGAATTTTAGATGTTTTCAATGATTTCCACCTTCAATCCTTCCTTCGAAGCTCCTCATTATGTACATACAACCGGAGGTTCTCTTCTCTTAATTGGTCATTGACCTTACTTACATATTGGAATAGATCTAACCTGTGAGCCTTGTTCCTTAACTTAGAGATTTTATTCTGAAGTCTTACTGATCTAATCTTGAAATTTTCTTCTTCATCGAGGACTGATATCTTTGTTGGAACTGTTGACTGTTGGGGATGACATTCATCTGGCATGTGGCCCATAACCTACTTTGGAAAAGGACCTTGTTGTTATGGGCTTATGGAAGCAGGGGTAGGGGTAAAAGCATGTATGTCTTGGGAAATATTATCTGGGATGTGAAACTGATGGGAAGATGAGGGTGATGAAGGAAATTGGGGAGAATATGAGGGAGAAGGAGTAGCAAAATGCGGGGATGAGGTGCAAGGGAAACTGGCAAAACACCATGTACTTGTATTAATTATTTAAACTACCTATAACTAAATTAAGCAGATTAAGCACATACCTTTGTCACTTAAATGATATTGGGAATGGAAATAGCATCATATCTTATCACTACAGGAGCATGTCTGCTGTTCGAGTTATAGCTTCTACTGTAATGATGATCTTGGTCAATAGTAAAATTTACAACAAGTAGTGATATCCAGATCTATCAGAATTTTAGGCCTAAGCTGCAATTCCAGGATTTTATTGCTGTTAAAAAAATAAAGCTCTGCGCAGTTCATTGGTACCACAGATTATTTATGATCGTGTTGTAGCTTCTAGACAACAGATTTCCAAAATAATATTTTGGTCCAGTAGTGAATTTCCAAGTACAAAGATGACAAATTCAGGGTAACTGAAGCATGGAAATGGTTATTGTGCAGAACATAACATAGAACCTCCAATTTCTCTTAAAAAGTGCCACTCAGTTTTTGTGAGGTGACGCTGGAACCTATCCACCATCTCATGGATTTTAACCAGGCCTGAGATGATAACTACTTGGGTCATTTATGTTTAGGGAGCTTGAAATGTCCTAAAAGAAGGCTCCAAGTGGGTTTCTTTTCCGTAACTATTCCAGTGGGCCCGAAAAAGAATAATTCAATTCCCATTGGATCCCTAGGCTACCACCGGTCCATAAATTTTACGAGCCTAGATCAGTCAGTGCTCGAGAGCTTCATTTTTCAAGAGTCTGAAGACATCTAAAGAAGACTCCAACTGTTCCTTTTCCATAAGTAATCCAGTAGGCCTGGATAAAGGAATAAACCCACTCCTGCCGAATTTATCCTTTATTCTACATGGAATGTGGGGAGAACCGCCTATAGATATGGAAATTGACAGTCCACTGGTTAATCTATATATATATATATAGATAAGAGAAATCAATCAACCGATCCAGCAAGAGGCTAGTAATTTCCATGAACCAGCTCTAGTCCTGGATCCTTCTGAATGTCTTGCAAAAGCAAATCATGTGAGAGTGGTTTATGGTAAACTTTTAGCCGATGGCCATTCACCATGAAGAAAGTCTGCTCATCATCAAAGGTTCTAATATGAACTGAACATTTGTCAAAAACTTCAACTACCTCATAAGGTACCAACCAACGAGTAGAGAACTTACCTTTAAAGTGTTTTAACTTATTGTCATACAACAGGGCCCAGTCGCCTGCACGGAAGGCTTTCTTTTTGATGAACTTATCGTGCCATCGAGCTCTTTTATCTTGTACCAGCGAAGTTCTGTGATATGCGTCCTGTCAGATCTCATCGAGCTCATTCGGTTGCATCAACCTCTGCTCTTGGGCTTTAGTCAGATTCATTTCTAATTGGGTGGCCGTCTGAAATGTCTTCTCTTGGAACTCGATGGGAAAAAGTACTTGTTTCTCGTAGACTAGCTCGTATGGGTGTGTCCCATCACGTTTCTCCAGGTAATCCTATAAGCCCATAATGCTTCCAATAACTTATCCGCCCAGTCCTTATGGTGCAGTTGAACGGTATTCGTGAGGATAGACTCCAAAACCTTGTTTGTGGAATCCACTTGTCCATTAGCTTGAGGGTGGTAAGGGGTAGATTTATGGTGTTTGACCTGATACTGCTCAGTGAGTGCCTTAACAAATTTTGATGTGAATTTTGTACCTTGGTCTGTGACAATCTCACGCGGAACCCAGAATCTCGTGCAGATGTCTTCGAACAGAAACTCTACTACTGCCTTTTCTGTGGTAGCAAACAAGGCCTTCGCCTCCACCCACTTGGTGACATAATCGGTGCATACCAAAATGTATTTCTTTTTCTTCGACATCGGGTAGATGGGCCCTACGAAATCCAACGCCCATTTCTCAAATGGTTCAATGGCTATCTAGGTTTGAAGAGGCATTTCGTCAGAGGAAGATGGTCTCCCCATCCGCTGGCAAGCATCACAACTGGAGACAAACCTCTTGGAATCTTTAAAGAGCGAGGGCCAATAATACCTCGTACGGAGAACTTTGTACGCGGTTCGTTTGTCGGCAAAATGCCCCCTGCAACGCTCATTTTGGGAGGCTCTCAAGACATCGTACATTTCATCTTCCTGCACACACCGCCTCATGATCAAGTCTGGTCCTGTGTAAAAAAATTCTCCCTCAATCCAGGAATAATTACCACTGCGTTGTACAATGTTATGTTTTTCCCTGGCAGACATGCTCTGAGGTAATTTCCCTGATACCAAATAGTTTGAAACATCATCGAACCAGGGAGTGATGGCAGAAATGGTGAATAGTGCTTCGTCTGGGAATTCATCCGGTACCATAGTTGTCGTGCCTCCTTGTCCAATATTCAAACGTGACAAAAATTTAGCTGCTAGGTTATCCCTTCCAGGCCTATCGATTATATTTATATTAAATTCTTGCAAAAGAAACAACCATATAGTTATTCTACCATTTGTAATTGGTTTATTCATTAAAAACCTAATGGCCGAATGATCGGTATGGACAAAAGTCTCATAACCGGTAATGTAATGTCTAAACTTCCCAATAGCATGCAAAACTGCTAACAATTATTTTTCAGTAACTGTATAATTTAATTCAGCAGGGGAAATATTTATGCTAATTAAATAGATAGCATAAGGATAGTGATCTTCCCTTTGTCCCAAAAATGCTCCTAGTGCAGTGTCTAAATCATCAGTACATATGTGAAATGGTAGAGACCAGTTTGGTCCCCTTAGCACTGGAGCGGTAGACAATTTTTCCTTTAGTATCTGAAAAGCCTGTTGACAGTTGACATTCCATACAAAGTCAGCATCTTTAGTCAATAACTTAAATAATGGTGCTGCAATATTAGTAAAATTTTCGATAAAATGACGATAATAACCTGCATGGCCCAGGAAACTTCTTACCTCTTTTTGTGAACTAGGAATAGTAATATGTGAGATTACCTCTATCTTTGTCAAATCAACTTTAATTCCTTCTAATGACACATGATGACCCAGAACGATTCCCTTCGTTTGCATCATTCTGCATTTATCACTGCTAAGGGCCAGATTTTCTTCTTGACAATGAATCAACACTTTTTCTAAATTGGCCAAAGCTTGACCGAAATCATCTCCATAGACTGTGAAGTCATCCATATATACTTCTACACAATCATGGGCCAAATCGGAGAAAATGGTGAGTGTTGAGTCCCAAACTTGCATCTTTCCTATACACCTTTCTAGACTTTTTCCATTTACTTGGACCTCCTAAGTCATCAACATCATTGCATATTAATCATAAAAGACATTTAAAGTGGTTTTTAACTATGTTTTGTGTCTGTTGTTTGAATTAGATTTTTTCTCATTGAGCTGCGGAATCTTGTCACTTTCCGCAACCATTTTGTTAAAGTCTATATTGCAGGTGTCTTCAAGCAAATCGAGCCACATGGGAAAGTTGGAAATAACATGGATATGGACTGAGTCCTATTGGCTTAGTCAAATTCACCAAATAAGGCCATGGTCAAAGATAGTCAAGCGGTGGTCAACCTAAGAGTCCTACGGTGACAGAACTCCGTTTTTCACCACGTGAAGACTTGCGTGGCTGTTCCTAAATCACGGGGGACATATCAACACCTGTGAACTACTCCATAAGCTGAATTCAACAGCCACTCTCCATATATTTAATCTTCACGGCAGCCATAATGCTAGATTTCTGGACGTGGTGGTTCACGTGTCTTTTATCAACGCAGTTTGTAGGAAATTAGTTATGTCATCCTCTGTTATAAATAATGCGTTCTCATACACATAGTAGTTAGCTGGTGTAATGTAATTTTGGCTGTCAAGAAAGCCCACTGTGCCGTGACATTATTTCCTTGTTATGACTGCGTTTTGAATACATGAGAAGACTCTGTTCATAAGCATAATTCGTGTTTGATAGCTATTCCCTGAGGATTGTGCAGAGGGCCCCTGTACACGCCGAGGTTTTGTTTATTGCTGTATAGTTTCATGCTTTATTTCCTTACGTTCATTATGCCACAGTCATTCACGTGTATATATTACATCTCTTATGGTATTAACGTTTTATTCCTGTTCATAATTTTTCATGCTTTATACTGTTGTTAACTGATCAGTGTCTTTGTTCCAGATTACAATAGGCAGCCAGGGCATTTGCACATAGTTTTACAATGACTAATGACATGGAATCAGTCTTGTCCTTCTACTGATTTATTTTTCTTAGCTTTTAATTCCAGCACTGTTTTATTTATTTCAGTTTTGTACATTTGCTTTACTAGTTAGATTAGATATTAAATTACTCATGTCATTTTCAGTTACCTCTGAAAGCCATAGCGAGACTAATGGTGAGGGATTGAAGTATGAGTGTGTAGTTTGATATTAATTTATTTTTCTACAAGCTAGATATTAAATTGCTCATGTCATTATCAGTTACCTCCGAAAGCCATAGTGAGACTAATGGTGAGGGATTGAAGTATGAGTGTGTAATTTGATATTAGTTTATTTTTTCTACAAATTAGATATCAGATTGCTCAAGTTGTTTATGATTACCTCCGAAATCCATAGCGATACTAATGGTGAGGGGTCAGAATATGAGTTGATGTAATTTGATTTTATCTTTACTTTGCTTGCAATTCTTGGATTTATTTGAGCACAGTTTCTTTTGTATTTAGACAGCAGCAAGGGTAATGGGTTTCATGATCAATAGTTCACTGTTTGTTTGACTAGTAGTGGCACATTTTCATTTTCTTTTAGGAATTAATTTTTTCATTGCATGTTTTAAAACCCTTTTGAAGTTTGAAGTTTGGGAAATCATTATAAAGGACATCATTGCCTTGAACATTTATATCCATACTTGTCTTTTATAATTTCCATCTCACATTAGGAAACCAACCAAGATAAAAACCCAAGATAAATAACAAAAACCAAAAACGACAAAAAGTAAGAGATAGGTTATCTTGCACATATAGTGCGCCACACTTCGTCAGCTTACGAATCCAAGATTGAAAAATTAATGTAGCAATTTAGGACACACTAAATTGACCAAACATTTTGGTGCCGTTGCCGGGGAAGTGTAACTAGGTAGCCAATTTCTTTAAAAAAAAACAATAAAAAGAAGGGAAAACTTGATAACTTCTTGAAGTATGCTCTCCTCTTGCACCTAGTGTGATCTGGAGGATCAAAAAAGAGAGTTATTGGTTCAATAATTTCTTAAGTATGCTCTCTTCTTGCACCTAGTGTGACCTGGAAGATCAGAAAGAGAATTATTAGCCCAACTTAAAAATATAAAAAAATGACATGCATAGAGCAAGATATTCTAGGGGAAGGTTTATAGCTAAAGCCAAGAGTTCGATTTTCACAACTCCATATTCTAGGGGTAGCAGAGTGATAGGAGGTATCAAAGAAGGGGGCACCACGTAGTTGAGTTGGTGGTAATGAATACCGCCCATTTCAGACCCACCCCCATGGTTAAATTGTGAAGGCAGAGGGGGGTGCGAAATGCATGGAGATCGTCAAATGCGGAGATGGGGAGCGGAGATGGTGGTAAGGTGCGGGGAGTTTAAAAGGTGAATGTGACATGGGATGTAACGACGGGCCCTACAAATATCGCAATCAAGAGTTAGCAGCGACAATGGGAGACAGGGCGGATCGTGATATCGAAATTCCAAATATTTACCTCATCACATAACCCAACTACATTGCATCGCAACACAAAATACTTAACTTGTGATTTCTTAACAATACACATAAAAATCATCGATTGCGATGTGCGATGGGCGGTGGAGGAAAGGGTGATGTGGCAGGGAAAAGGCGGGTCCCTTTAATATCGCATCGGGAGATTAGTGAAATGGAAAATGAATTGACATGTAATATTTGCGATATGACGATGTGAAAAGGTAAGTAAAAGTGTGAAGTTGTGATGCGATGAATAGGTAAAGAGGTCAATGGGATAAAGGTTTGCTGCAATGAGATAAGGTTTATCGTGCTTGAGGTATACCTGCTGTAAAACTCTTCAGTCATGAAATTCCATTGAACACCTTTATCTTGTAATGGAGTTTCCAAAACCTTGGAATAACCATTCTTTGCCCTTTTTGACCAGAAGTTCCTTCTTGAAAATAAATGACAGCCATGAAATATTATTTTCAATATAAATGATGCAAACATAAACAATCAGTCACCTTGAGATTCTGTAAATTACAGGATACTAACACCTTCTAGTAAAACTTTAGATCTTCCTGCAAGCTCCTAAATTTGTAGTAGTAGGTCTAATATTGTTCAAATTCAAATGTTTCATAGTCTCTATAGCCATGAAATTTATAGCTTCTCCCAAATCTATTAAAGTGTTTGGAACTAAAAAAATATTGATCAAGATGGTAACCATAGGGATTCCAGGGTCAATATATTTTTCAATTGTTGTTTTTGTAGACATGAGACTAGCTAATCTACCAATGACCCGGATCGTTGGTGGATCTCTTTTCCTTCTGCCAGTTTTCTTGATGCATAACTCATTTATTGTTTTTTCATAAATTGGAATATCTTTTATTGCCTGTAACAAAGGAATTTTGACATAAGCATTCTTCAATTCATCCAAAATATCGAATTCAAGCAGAGATATTGGAATTTTCTGCTGTACTAACCTCTCTAGATAGGGTGGTGTTTGAGTCATAATAGTTTTTCCTTTCTGAATTTTATTTTCTGGATGAGATTTTTTAGTTTGTTCTCCTTGTTCAGTTTTTTCTTCTATGATTGGTGGATAATATTTGTGTAACACTTTCCCAGACCTTAAGTGGATATCTTGTATGGGAAGAATAGAATATGTAGGAAACTATGTTGCTTCTTCCACATTGTATGTTGTTTTATCCACTTTGTTACTTGGATTAGCTACTGGATGAGTTGGCAATTGTGTGGGCCCAGGAGGTCGCTGGTTAGAAGGCAACTGAAGCTGTTGAGGTTGAGTTAGCATTGGTGCAAGATTTTGTGGTGGAAACGACATTGGTTGAGGATGTTGCTGGAATTGTTCGTATTGGAATGGTTGTTGAGGGTATGGTTGCTGGTATGGCTGTTGATAATGTTGAGGGTACATTTGTTGAGGTGGCTAGTTTCCATAACTATATCCTCTCCAACCTTGTGTAGGTTGGTTTTGATATTGTTGCAGAGGCTAAGCCTGCCATGGAATTAGAGTATTCCATGAATTCTTAGGAGGATACTGATAATTCTGGGGATTTTGTTGAGGGAATTGTTGAGGCATCCTTGGTTTCCAAGGTCTCCTTGGTGCCATATAGTAGAGATAATCTACCCCTTGTACTTCTTCCATTTGAAATTCTTTCAATTTTGGACAGTTTTTAGTTGCATGATTCTCTGTACAAAGTCCACACACTGGTATACCTTCCAAAGGAAATTCTCGAAGTGGATGTTTCTTCCTACACTTTGGACAAAAGATTGCTAAGATTTGATCTTGTTATTCTTTCTTCTTATTTGCCTTTAAGACATCAACTTGTGTTCTCAAAGTGCTTAAAAGATCAGTTTTAAATTTTTTTAATAAACTTCCTATTTCTTCTCTTGTTACTCCACTTGTTGCAGATTTGGAAGCTCTTGATGTGACATCCCTTTTTCCACTTTTTGATCTTCCCCTAGAATATTTTTGACAAAGTTCAGCAATCTCATCAAATGGAAGGTTTGATATATCTCCTTTTCCCATCACATTGATAATATCTAAGTATTTATCTTTGATACCTTTAAGAAAAATTGTGCAGATGGTATCGGGATTCAGAGAATGTTGTTTGGATTTTTGTAGATTGTAAAGAAATCTTTCTAAGTACTCCTCTAAACTTTCATCTTCTTGTTTTTTCATTCTAAAAATATCTTATTTTGAGTCTCTAGCCCTGCATCAGGCTTGATACTTTTTAAGAAAAATTCTATTCATATCATCCCAAGAAGCAATTGTATGTTCTCCTAAACCCATAAACCATTTTAATGATGCTTCTTTCAAAGTAGCAGGAAAGAAACGAAGCTTGTGTGCGTCATCTGTGTATCCATAAGTTCTACATAAGATATCAAATTCGAACATAAATGAGTCAGGATCTTTCGTTGACATTCCATAAAATTTGGGTAATACAGAAGGTCGAATGTATTTCATTCTTCATTCTTCACCTAGTATTGCTCTTGTGTCTAAGATTGGGAAGCCAAAAGTAGCTTCCTGATCATTATCATTTTCTTTTTTATTATCATGTAGTCTTTTTTTATCATTTTCTCTTTTTTCTTCTGCCTCTTCTTCTTTGTGCTTCTATTCTTATGTCTTCCTCTCTCTTTCTCTATGCTTCTAATCTTCTTTCTTCCTCTCTTTTTCTTTTTCATTCCTTTTGTTGTCTCTCATATTCAAGTCTATGTTCAGGAGTCATAAGTTGCATATTATATCCTTCTCCTTCTTCAGTCATTTCTTGTTTAGAAATTTTTAATGTTTCAATATGAGGCTGATTTGGTGTTTCCTTTGTTGGAAATACTGAGAGGGGGGTGAATCGGTATTTCCTTTCAATTGTTAGTTTACCATTTATATCACTTATAATTAGAACACAAAATGAACAATGATGGAATAGATACTTTTATTAATTTATTCTTTACAATAAGTAAAGTACAATAATGATATAGGGATCCAACCCTAGATTAAGACTCCAATATTCCAGACTCCAACCTATATTGTGCCAAGCACCGACTTGGCCTTTCCAAGGCTCCAACGTTGTCAATTTGAGGCACCAACCTTTAGGGCTCCAACCCTATCTCTGGTACAGGCTCCAACCTAGTTTCTTTAGGACTCCAATCCTCTAGGGCTCCAACCCTATCTTCCAAGGCACCGACCTTGTCTCTATGAGGCTCCAACCTCTTGGGCTCCAACCCTCAACTTCGCTTCGTCAAAATATGTTTGGTTATTCTTCGTGGCTCCCAAAGTCTTCTTAAATGAGCCCTATCACACTTAGTCTCCACGTCACATCATCAATGACAACCTTTTCTTCTTATAAGGTGTCACCACTGCCCTTCATTGTACCCAAAAAATTTCTCCAAGTTACCTCATGATGGCTTCCTTGCATCTAGTCTAGATGATGTCCTTCTTCAAGGATTCTTTAATGACTACTCCTCAAGTATCTTTAAGTTTACTTCAACAAATCTCCAATGGTGCTCCAATTATTCTTCTTGTGGTAGCTTCAATACTATTCGAAAATTCAGTACCAGGTCTTCTAAGCCTCCAAAAATTTCTACAAGAGATCTTCAATAATCTGCTTCAATAAGACATCTTATGGTTTCTTCAATCATCTCTTCTATTATCTCTTTCAACAAGATAAACTGTCTCCAACATTATTCTTCAAGAATGCTTTTGTGGTTTGCTTAAGAAGTGTTCAACTTCAAAATATAAATTATGTAAGAACACCAATCCTTGTGCTTCCAAGGCCTTTAAGTAGATGACATTAACAATTATGTCCTTCAAAAAATGCTCTAATACTACTACAAATTCCCAAACAAGGTATGCAGCCGATGACTTTGGGAGTGCTCTAAAAAGATTCGAATCTGCTGTCTATTTGTTGAAGGTTGGGGCGACTGGTTAGGGCAAGATGATTTTCCACATCAACATACTTAAACTCCTCCGAACTGCCTCCTAACTGCTGCAACTGTCTTCTGTTATCACTCTAGTAAATTCTTAAGTTGTGGGATTTCTGATCTATTGTTGGTTATCCCACTAAGGTCTTCCCTCTATATTATATAGTCTATCAATCACTCTTTCTAAAGTTTTAGCTATAACATCCATTTTTGTGTCTGAATTAGCATTTTCTTCTTTAATGGTCACTCTTCTTTCATTGTTTAGTTCATTTTCTGCTGTGTCACCACTTTTACATCAACTATCCTGCTGTATTTTTCTAAGGTGTCCATCCTTTCCCCTGAATTTATGGTTACATCATTTTCAAACCATTAAAATTGTTGGGTGTGGAGCCCGATTATCTTGTTTATTTTGCATTGCCATGATTAACCTCTGATTGCAGCATGTAGATGAACGCCTTTTCATAATGGACTGTCATTGTATTCAGTGTCTCCTGGCTAAAAATAGATGTAAAATTGCCTTGTAAAAGTATAGTAATTTCTAGTCAATCTGGGCCGTTCATTAGGCAAATGATCTAACGGTAGAAGTTATGTTTAGATTAGGGTTTTTTTCCCTAGAAGGCAACCCCCTTGTATATATGGGGGCATTGTATTACGGCTGTGTATTATGAGTGTATTCTCGGAGCGAGAAACAGAGAGGGAGACTGTGAGAGAGAACAGAGGATATTACAGCGGATCTGCTGTAGGTTTTGTCTCTTTATTTTTGTTGGATAATAAAAAGGAAGGACTGGCTGTTCGGGGTGGACGTAGCCCAAACTGGGTGAACCACGTATATCTGTGTCTCTCTGGTTTTATGTGTTTTGTGTGCTTGTATTTTCTGCATATTTTATATGTTGCATTGCTCCATAATTATATAATGTAGCACCTACTGTGAGCCAAGAGGTTTAATGAGAAACCGTGTGTGGAAAAAGGGTTCCTGTTCTGGGAGCACGCTTGTTGTTTAAAAGCTTAGGGTTCAGAGATTAGGAATGTAAAATTTATGCCAGAAGATATAAAGATTATCTCATATTTTAAAGATCTATACCTACTCATTTGTTAAAAACAAAGATGCTTACCATATAATATAATATGAGAATGAACATTCTCGATAGAAAGGCACTGAATAACACGAAGAAGTCTTTTTAACATGCCGCCTTCAATATTTCAAGTGAAACAATAAATGCAGGGTTTGATGCAGACGTTGGCGAAACTGTA
>JAXQQM020060481.1:0-47856 GCA_034641835.2 Pinus albicaulis | reverse complement strand
TGTCTTCAAAAAATGACTCAACCTCCTACAACAATGACCTTTCCTTTGAAAAACCAATCACTCCAAATTTACAAAAAATCAATCCTTATCACTCCACAAAATTACTTCAACATTCAACTTATCACTTCAAGAATTACAAAAAATTTTAATGCACCTTATCACTCCAAAAAAAAATTAAAACATCACCCTTATGAAATATAAATATTCTCCTAAAGTACTTTGAATCACAACAATGGATTTCCCTTATCACTCCAAATTTACAAAAAGAATTTCACCTTATCACTCTAAATTACAAAACACTTATCATATCACTCCACACCTTATCTCTCCATTATTTTAATAATGACATTAAAAATAAACTTCCCATAAAAAATAATATTCTATTCACTCCTTATATCTCCCAAAACTATCCACTATATATCACTTTAAAAAGTTCTACAAATTAAAAACCATACCTTATTCAAAACACGTATTTCTCCTTTTTAAAGTTCCATAAAGGACTAATATTTTTAATCCCCTTTTTAAAGTGCCATGAAAAAACAATTTAATGAATTTTATGGGCACTTTATCAAAAGTGAAATAAGGTGGTCCTCTTTTTAACTTATCATTTATTCATGAAATGCGTTAATGAAGATTAAGCACCATATGATTTATGTACCATGTGATTTTTGAAAGCAGGTCTTCACACAAGTAGATTTCCTCAGTACTCCAACCAACGGATTTTTCAACATGTCCAATTTTCCACGCAGGTCACAATTACCACGACACACACTGGCAACTAAAATGTGAATAAAATTCCCACCAAGCTTTAAGAAATATCCACGGTATTTTCTCCACAATTTGATGAAACGGTTTCGATGCAGGCCATCAGAAAAAGGGTGAATTGAAGCTACATTCAACACACATACTTCACATTATACTAAACTTTGATTATACAATGCAGGCAACTTGCTCCTTTATCCAACAATCACGTCATCACATATGTGTTAGTAGCTTCTCAAATTTTTGCAGATTTCACATTAACCACAACGCACATATCACTGGAGAAGGCTTCATGTAAGGGAATTTAAATACGCAAAACTTCAACCTGCAAGCTTCTGCAATTGAGCTAGCCACTCTCACCAGACCCACGCAGCTCAACGATCACGTTTTCCCAAAAGCAATTCCAAGGGGAAAAACAAAGTCTCGATTCCGCCTCGGTGGAATCAGTCTTCACACATTGTTGAAAATTTTGTTTGTTTACCGAAATAAAATTTGATAGTGCACCAGATCGGTCTTCTCAATCCTCCAAAATTTGTGATGTCTCAATGGCAATCGTCTTCACCCGGTTTGAGTGATCTGCAATCACAATTGTGATGATTTTGGGGTTCAGATCTGTTGATGATAATGAATTAATTTGAATACGAGTGCTACAAAATCACCATTTTTGACACTGACGGCTCCAGCAACATAATGTCAAATGGAAAAACATCCTTCCAACACAAAACCCATCTTGAATTTTCCAGGGCTTTGGTTCGCCCAATTTACCAACTCCTACACATACTCCAAATCAGAAAACAACAGCTTCATAATTGGGAAAAGAGGAAGGACTTGAATACTTAGTTTGCATGATCTACATTCAGGGGCTGAAAACCACAAAGCATTGTCTCGCTTATTTTCCCACAAAAATCCCACAACGTGATTCACATCAGCTTCATGGAGTGTACTATTCAACGGAACATGCCAGAGCACCTTCGTGTTGGAATATTTAACATTCCAGAACAACAATGGAGAATAAAATTCTCCCTCTTCAACACAGAGAAAATATAAAAAAATCTTCACTGGAGACAGAGCTTTCACTGTAAACACTATTTCATTAAACTTCAAAAACTTGGTTACAAAATCACCTCTGACTGAGGGAATACAAAAAGTTTGACTGCTTCAAAACACAGTTCAAAACACAACTCACACTCTTTAAAAATTCACTCTGAAAAATACTCTGTCTCTTCAAAAATGAATGCACTGCTGTGCCATTCAAAAATCTGTTACACTGCTGTGCACATCAAATTTTTTCACTGCTGCTGTGTGTAAAAAAAAACTTACAAACTAAACTCAGCACTGCTGTGCTATACAAATCTTTTTCACTGCTGTGTGAAAAAAATAACTTACAAAGTCTAAAATGCACACAGCCTTTTCTTCTACTTATATCCCAAGACCCTTTTACAATATATAAAAAATCTATTTTAAAATAAAACTATTTTAAAAACTTTAAAAAAAAACTAAAATAAAAAAAACAGAGTTACTATGGCCCACGACCTCACCTTCTTTTTTGAAACGTTTGTTTTATATGATATGTGTGTAGCACATATATATGTTGACTACACGTACATAGTTTTTTTAAAAAGGAACTATCCTTAAAAATAACTTTGACCACATCGTAGAGCCCGGATTTCAAAACAAAGAAATTAAACTCTTTTTCATAAAAATTCCGCGTGCCAAAAAGTTTTTGCTGACGTCATCAATTTGTGATGCGGGATTTTTATTAAATCCGTTTTATAAGTTTCCCCGGGTCCGATTTCTGGCAATGGTACGGCAAGAAATTGTGACGCGGGATTTTCATTAAATCCGGCTTAATACAATTCAGGTCCGAGCTGCTCAATTTCTCCGTATCCAAAAAAAACTGCGCTGAAGTTGACTGCACAAGCAAAAATGGCAAGCGGCTACTGTGTCCTGCAAACAAAAATGGTAGGCGGCTTACACAGCGTTCTGCAACCAGAATTGGAAGGTGGCTGCCTCCTGTACTGAGCAGCGCTGAGAGTAATTTCAACACTTCGCAGATCTTATTTCCAGCGTTTTTCGTTAGTAGACATGGGGCAGAACGTGCTTTGAAGTCGCTATGTAACAAGTTTGGAAGCTCACTATTTGAAATGCTACCAAGGCTATGGGATTGTCTGAAGTATTTAAATCAAATGCACCTGAAGTCTGCTTACCGCCGGAAGTTTTGGCAGAACGTGATGGGGAGCGCGCTTACCTACGATGAGTGGGCGCATGAGGCCAAGATGTTGGAGGGGGAGAATTAACAATCTGAGCTGCGAATTGGATGGCTTCTAATCTGGAGATGACGGAACGGGCTGTGACGCAACAGTCTATCGATCTCCAGCTACAGACAGTGTCCATGGACTCTCCGAGCTAACTGAAAATACGCTCCAAAGGCACACAATCATCATCAATTAACAAAAACGTACACTACCATAACAATCAATTCTCCTCTTGATGAAAATCAGTACGATCTATATCTCTGCCACTGTGGTTTCTTGTGCTTTTTAAAAAAAAAATATATCTCCGCCACTGTGGTTTCTGGTACTTTAAAAAAAAAAATTTACTTATGCTCTAGAGGATGATTCCTCAAATCCGTCAACGGTGATCTTAGTAGCCATTTGGACAACGCCTTCAGCTTCAACGACAACAACACTCAATGCCTCGTGCACGCACGCAAAATATTGTGTCATGAATTCTTTATCACATCGTTGGTATGACTCTAAACACTCAAACAGGCCCCAAAACCCACACAAAACCCACATGCTCTGATACCACATGTTAAATAATCACACACCATTAACACACATAAAAGCACATAGATTTATACACAAACACAATCATAGCAGAAAAGGCTTTAGCCTCACGACTTTCTCACATATTTTCTCATTATTAAAATATTGTCGTATTACAATTAAATATATGAGGAAATTGTGTCTCAAGATAGTGTGTGCTATCTTGGACACCTTGGTTGAGATAATTTCTCAACCATACACACACCAATCTAGGAGCTACCTACACTAACTCCTGACTTAGAGGAACAACCCAATCTAGAGAGTTAGGCATAAATTCCTAACTTTTAATATTTAATTTATTTATTTAATTTTTGGATTTATTATTGTTTTATGAGAGAGGCTAACAATAGATGTGTATCTCGTCTCAAATGCACACACCATTTGTGCAGAGTGGCGATTGGTCAGGGTGATAGATGACCCAGGCCCAGCTGTGGCTAAACTTTGAGACCATCTTGATGTTCCATCAGTAAATCCAAAATAAGGTTTAGGTTGGTGATCCATGGCGGCACTTTGAGTGTGTTTAATAAGTCTTTTGGTCAAAAATTTTCAGTGGGTGGTTTTGTGTACGTTCACTCTAGGGAAGGGCCGTCTTGGCCTTTATGGGTAAAATTTCTTGAGGTAAAGGCCGTTGACGGGGTTGCTGAGGCATGTCCCGTCCGGTTCCGTCAAGATGTATGCCCCATGTCATAGGCATTTTTTGATGATGTAGGGTACTTTCCACAAGGTTTCAAACTTTCCTGGCCCTAGGGCTTCTTTTGAGACATCATAGCGGAGGACTAGTTCTCCCTCGGTGAATGAGCGAGTTTTGATGTGGTGGTCGAATGATGCTTTTACCCTTTTCTTATGGGCCTCGTTGTGTCGCAGTGACTGTCGTCATCTTTCATCAATGAGCTCTAGTTGTACTAGGCGCTGTTCTAGAGGTTGAGTATCATCGAGTAGTTCGATAGCGACATGCAAATTTGGGATCTTGCAGAAATCGATGCAAAAGCGCAAGGTACCTTGATCTTTTGCGATAGGAATAAGGTGGAAACCCTAGGACGTGGGGGTGGCTGCAATTCTATTTCCGATATGTGATGATACAAATCGTATATGGTGGATCGTGTCGTCGACGTTCAGTGGGGGAAGAATCTCTGTGATGGGAGTTTGTGTAAGCGCAAAGTTGGGTTCCCCGCTAGGATGGTCAATTTCCTGTGGGTGGAAATTGTGCCTGCCACAGAGGTGCCTAAATGTTTCCATTAGCGGGAATACCTCTGGTGTGTGATTTTGGCCAGTGCAGATAGTGCATGGTATCACTGTGCCAACAGAGTAGATTGTGTGGGAATCGACACTACTCGTTGTCCCTGATGTGGATGCTTGGAAAGGATCTGTCGTAGTAGAGGTTGTCTTCTGCTTCCATTTCCATATTGTTGGCTTGGGTGTGTCTAACTCTTTGGGGGAGTGTTGGTTCAACGCTGCTCTTGCCGCTCTTAGCTTGGGGACATGTACACATTTAATCGTATGGTGAAAGTGTGAACAAATTCGGCAATAGGTACACGTGACCTTCTCTTGGTTAGAGAGGAGTTTCTGAGGGAGAGAAGAGATTATGCGAAATTTTTTTGCAAGGGGCTTCAGTTCTCTGCACTAATTGACCCGGTTGTCATTCATGTCACATAGTCCACATGTTATCCTAGGCTTAGCCTAGGTCATGCTTGGTTGGTGTGTCGTCCTAGTTTTCCCATCACTCCCATGTGGGTGTGGGGTCACTGGTCGAGGGGTGATGTAATTTCTTAATCGCCTGAGGGTGTTGTCCCGTTTCTTTTCTATGGTATGAATCATATCGATGGTGGGACGAAGTTACGAGACATAAGTATAGTGCTGTTCATAATGGTTTCCTTGACATATAAGGAAAAATATCCTTGATATGGAGGTTCCATCATGCTCAGTTTATGGTATGGAGGGGAACCAGTGTCGTAATGCTACTAAATCAGGGCAAGTGGCGATCACATGATTGGGCGTCTTGCATAACATGCATGTTGGTCTTCTATGTAGAGTTCGGTTGGGGGTAACTAGGGGTTCTCTGATTGATCACTTTTCAGCTGACAAGAATAGGATGGATCTGCTCGTCACATCTTCTTGGGTTGTGGAGATGTCTGTGGATTTCGCGTCCATGTCATCTTCTTGGGAGAGGCAGACTATGGCTGAGCGTAAACTTGCGAGGGCTAGCCGGAATTAGGGGATACAGTGATAATTCTCTAGAAGGTGATTGTCGGCGCATAACGAACATGTGAATTGCATTGCCTGCAACCGAATGTAGTAAAACCATTTTATTGGATACCATCTGTGGATGAGTTCTAGGGCTATGCATTTTTCAAGGAAGTGACCATGTTCATTGCACAGTGTGCAGCGTATAACAGGAGGGGGCATGAATGGGGCTCTTTCTGGTGCCCTTCGTTCTTCCTGTAGGTATAGGATGGTACGAAGTTCATTTTCGGATGCCTGGGTGGAGGGATCTTCTTGATAGGATCGCTCGATGGCGTGTAAGGCGTCCCTATATTGTGAGAGCTCTGGGCAATGATGGGTATAGTGCCCGTAGTTGTTGTAAAGAGCGGATGCATGATTGGTACACAATGCTTTGCCTTTACCTTTGGTGGTAGGTTCCTTTTTATAGGAACGAGGTGTCGTGATGTCTATCTTAGAGCGAAGGAGTGGTTTTAATTCATCCAGCTCTAGGCAGATATGGGTAGGGCATCCTATTACACCGCATATGGCGCAGATTGGTGATTCCCGTTGTATGGCGGGAGTCTCCATCTTCTTTCCTCTTTTCTGGGTTTTCTTTTCCGTAGCCATTGGTTTTCCAATGAAAATTTCCTTTGCAGGGGTGGTTTCAACTGTTTCTTGGATGGGTGGGGGTTCCTTAGGACTAAGGGGCTTCAACATTGTGGCAGTGATGTGAGTGGCTCCTGTTCCTGTAGGGGGGATGAGATACCAAATTGGTATTGCCAATGATATGTTTGGTAACACCAGTGTTGCCAAAACCTGCTGGGAGACGAAACCAGCTGGGGGGTAGAGGAAAGGGGTTTGGGAAGTGGCGTAGGATAGAGAGGCTTCCATGGCTGATGACTCGGTGCCATTATTGCTTGTGTCTGTGTCCTGACTAGCTTTGGCATCTGATGTGGACATCATGCACACCAGAGCCCCTGTGAAATTAGGTGATGACTCAGGGATAATGGGAGGATCTCCTAGATATGACCTTAGAATGGATGACGGTTTGAATTGGCTGGGGCCACATTCTTGGTACCGTGAGAGTGCATCCGAGGATGTATCTACATAGGGTAGAATTACATCAGTGTTTTTTAGGGGTCGCTTCTCGCTATGCGTCAATTGGTCTACAGTAATGATGCGGTCCTCGTGGGGGAACATCATAATGCGGAAAACATAGGAGGCTATGGATGACATGGCATACATATAACTCCGCCCAAGGAGTATATTGTAGTCCAAGTGAGCGTCCAAGACTTCAATGTCTATGTGGACTGTCTTTCTGGCTAACCAGATCGGGACGTTCTGGTAGAGGCCGACGGGGGTCGAAGGAAGACCGTCATATGCTCTAAGCGTGATGAATGAGGGTTTTAGTCCAGGAGAACCTAACTTCTACCAAATATTTTTTGACATGATGCACGTGGATGCACCCTCGTCAATTACACATTGGTGAATGGTGATATTCTTGACCGACACTGGTATCTCGAAGGCGACCATGGAAGGAACCCTGGGGGTTGCTTTGTCTAAGTCAAAAGCCATTATGCGTGTATCGGCAGGGTCGAATATAGTGCCTAACGCGAAAAGTAAGGCTTTCCATTATTTTGGGCATGACTGCAATACTTCCAAAGATGACATAGTAGCAGGAGATTATGCTAAATCGTCTATGATGCTATAATCATGGGCCGCTTTGGAGTAGTTTCTTGCTCGCCTATTGGGTCCTTTCGCCATCTTTGGCAATGGTTCGATAGGCATCTTTGAAATGGTAAAAGGTGCAGTCAGTGCACTAGTACTTTCCCTTGACGTATTGGTGTCTAGTGGGGTGTCGTAATTGTGATTCCGTGTTTGGAAAAACATTTATTTGCCAGTCATGTAGATTTTATGGTTACTTTTCCCAGAGTCATTTGTATTTTGCTGCTGAGTGCTGACCGTCCCTTGATGGGGGAAAGGTTCCTGCATCACAGCTATTTGTTGGGAAGATCCTCCTTGTCCTCGGTTACTCTATAGCTTCTTCAGCTCAGGGAGATCGGGACAGTGGTGAGTATAGTGGCCGTACTCACCACATATCGAACAAGAATGGTTTGTTCAAAGTGGTGGCCTTTTTCTTTGCCATTGGGCATTGCTTGGCTCCTGGCTCTGATTCCGGTTGGATTTTCCCTCAGCCTGGGATCGTGGTGGGCGTTGGTTTTTGTTTCCCCCTGTGTAGGATTCCCTTTGGGCTTGTTTTTTTCTTTTTTATTCACCACATTAGGAGGGTAGTTATCCTGGCTATATTGGTGTGGTTGGTTTTGGGACGGCTGCACAAAGTTCACTTGTGCATTGGTCTGCATAGGCGGGTCTTGTGCTAGGGACTGAGCATAATGCGGTCCCTGGTTTGCACCTAGCTGTTGGAGGGGAGCTCTTCCATTAGTGTTTCTCTCTACGTACTGGGTCCCTTGAGCCAGAGGATAAGGTCCTCCATGGTGATATGCTTGCGCCCTATTGGTCAAATTTTGCTGAGGCATATGATGACTTTGAAAACTGGGTTGAGGTATGTTCTGGGTAGAAATATATGTGTAACCGGGATTTTGACTACTGCTGCCTAGGTAACCTTTAGTCAATGACCCAATTAAATCGTCTGCAGAGTTCGACGTGCCTGGAAATTCTTGATAAGTTTGCAGGCACAGGGCGTTTCGAAGGATGTTGTAAATGTATCATGACTGCGTATAAATAAGCTCAAGCTGCTGGGCTTTGCTGATGGCATCCTCTTCTGATATGGGATTTTGTTGCGCCACATATTTTGAAATCTCTGTAGTGAGAAGAGAACCCGACCATCGAGTTTAGCTTTACATAAAATACAACTCTGCCTCCATTCATGGAGATGGTCCAAGATATGGATGGCAGGGGTTTGTCTAAAATGTGTCAGTAATTCCATTCCAGAATCATGGTGAATGGGTAACTGAAAATACGTTAGGAATGCAGTGGTGAGGGTGCTAAAGGTTCCATGTGAAGTAGAGGGTTTCTCCACGTACCACTTCACGGCTACTCCTGTTAGAGTGCATTCAAATAATCCCAATCAAATAGTGTCGTCAATGATACTGTTCGATGAGCACCACATTTGAAAGGTCATGACATGATTACTTGGGTCTTCCGCTTGCTTTCCTTCAAATTTTGGAATATCTGAAGAGAGCTTAATGGGCATGGGAGGCCATGCAGGGTTGTGTGCAATGGGGTCATTCGTCAACTTTTTTAAATCAGGTAGATTCAACGAAGCTAAGAAAGGTGATTGGGAGGTTGACTCCATTGCAACTTGTGAAAACACAAAGTTTTGGCTAGGAAGAGGGTTGGTTTGCGACGTACCCTGCTGTGTATTCGACTGACTTCCTGAATGATTCGCACTCCTCTGCCCTCTAGGGGTCATGGGAGGAGTGGTGTGTGGTGTGGCGTTTGGAGACTGACCAAGGCTCCCAACTACGACTACCCCAGTAAAGGATGAACCAATAATGGTGGCAACGCTCCGTCTTTGACGCCTGAACTACGAAAGACCTGAAACCCCTCCCGGTAATGGGGGGAGGTCCAAAATATGCCTAGATTGAAGAGGTCCCATTGGGTCCGTTCTGATGTCAACTAGGTCTGGTTTTTGAAAATTTTGAGAGGATAGAGTCTATGATCAAAGAAAAGTTATGGTCACATGCATAAAACAAAGCGAAAATAAAATAAATTTTCCCTTTAAATTAATTTATGTGATCAAGCAATCAAAAAAGTGGTTTTTGTTTGTTTGCGTATGATACTCAAATCCTAGAAGACATATTCATCCTCACACACTCAAATGTAACTAGGCATTGAGAAGATATCTTGCGAGTGCTGCACAACGTCTCGTAAGAGTTAGCGACGCCCCCAGTCAGCCAAAGAAAATCCACCAAGGTAAGGGTAAAGGGTCTGGCACTTTCCTGCACCATCACCTATAGGGAAAGGATGCCCTAGATTTGGACACTAAGTACCACCGTTCCACGTGAGTGTTCGAGTCTTGGGATTCTTGGTAAGTTAGCTAACAGTACCGAGTATCAGCTGGGTCAGGTAGCCCCAACTGATACCGCACACACTATGCCTAAGCCTAACCCCCTCTGAAACAGGTCTCTTCCATGCTCAGGTTTTCTTTTCCATGGGCTGATAGGTGGATTTAAAGCTCCCTAAACAGTCAAATTCTATGTTTCAAGATGAAGAATGATCAAGGCAGCTTATTGGATGCCTACCCCCTTGATCCTAACTTAAACTATAAATTCTTTTATGGCCCCTGTGGGGCGAATTTAGTGAGTTTGGCTAAGTCAGTTTTAGGTGTCTTTTATTTTCTTAGTGGGTGGATGTGTGTGAGAAAAAAGTGGACAAGCACATAGTTTGAACGTGTGGATATGCGATGATTCTTTTCAAAATCCCCTATTAAACTATGTTGTATTGTTCCTTTCTCAAAAGAAAAACATGTGTGGATGTGGGCCGCTTTCTATTTTTCCTAGTTAATCTATGTGATCAACTAAAGGGAGACGGCGAGTTGTGAATAGAGAGTGTTCATATGCTTACCTAGGATCACTGGAGGGTGCAAAGGTAGCAGAGATTACTTTCTTGTCTATCGACAATTCAATCCTAGTCCTGAAAATCCTAGTGCCAAAATTGAACTAAACTAATAACTTTTACACTGGAAAAAAGAAACTAGCTACACATGCGTGGACTTGGGCCACTTACTTTGGCTAGTTATCTAGGTGTGTTGGTACCTAAAATTTGCAAAACAAATTTTTTTCGGAATGTAAGTTATTTTGGCCCCCTACTTAAACTATGTGTGGACTTTGCAAAAATCAACTTGAAATAAATTGACACTAAGCCTACAGAAAGCAGTTAAGAGTGATTTTTAGCAAGCTGCGGGGTACCTCAACCAGTGCTAGCAGATGTATTATGGGCTTCCAAGCACTTTACAAGTAGGAAAATATAGAAACATGGGAGAATTTTCTCTTTCTGTCTTTTGCGCGCAAAAGGCTGAAACATGCGCGATGTCTGCGTGCGGGTTAGCTCTGAACGCACGCCCTGGGCGCGTCCGTGGGAGGTAAAAACGTGCAAATTCCTGCAAAAGTAATTTTTTGGAGTTGTTCTGCTTCAGTCTGTCACTTGGGATGAACTAGGGACTGCAAGAGAAAAATGGGGAAATTCAGCTCCACTCCACAGCACAAACAGAGGTCTTTGCAAAAAGGCACAACCACATAAACTTGGTAATAAGCGTTAGTGGATCCGCCAATCCTGTGTTAGTGTGTTTGGCGCACGCATGTACGAAATCACACCAACTTAAGGGGTGTGGTTTACCCACTTAAGTTATTGGTCACAAGCAGAAAAAGAAGTGGAGTCAAGCAAGTTAGTGGAACAAGCTAGAATCATAAACATACTAGATAGAGATATAGCATGCATATATAAACTAAAACTAAACTAAAACTAAAAAAATAAACAAAAGCTCTGAATAGAGTCAAACAACTGCAATAATCCAAACGGTGGCTCTTCGGCCCCTCTTATTGAGTTATGGTAGGAAATGAGGATGAAACTTTAACTCTCTTGCCAAAGGGCCCCTAGAACATGGGTTCTAAGTCCCGATGCAAGGATGTTTTTACTCCCAAGCTTGCCTCGGTGCAAAGTCTCCCTCTCTCTACTGTGGTGGATTGAAATTTTTGGATGCCCAAAAATTGAGTCCCCTTTATCTTCAGCTTCGGATCACACACTACTGGTATTTCTTGGGCAATTCTGGCCAGCATAACAATGTGTTCACATGTTCTTCATCTCTTGGTGGTCTTACATAGGAGAATTCAAATCCTCCTTCCCTCTCTTGGTACATTGTGGATGGTGACCCAAGAGAGGGGGATGATTCCATTGTGTGCCAAAAATATTCCATTGTGTGCTCCCTTGATGTCTAAGGAGACTTTAGTGGCTGTCCTTAGGTGGCTTCAAGTGAAATCACTGTCCTGGAGTGTGCTTGTTTTGGTCTCGGAAAGTGACATTTCACCACTCCCAGGATTGCACGCATTTCGGGTCAAAAAGTGCACAAAGGCGCTCTTCACGAAGGATTCTGCGCGCAAAATCATTTATGACTTGCTCAAATTTGATTTTTCCTCAGACCTTAGATATTTTTAAATACTTTCCAAATTCTCTAATGTCTTTCAGCCTTGTAAATCCTTCTGCCTGACATTAAATAATGTCATCTTCTTCTTGTACGATTTTCCAGTATTAACAGAGGGATACAACAGAGAAGAAGATCTTGGTCTCAGGAATCAAGGATACAAGAAGGTAGGATGAGGATAAGTCTCTAGGAGGCTGAGACTAAATCAAATAAGTGCAGAAAAGGATCTCACTGGTTAGGGCTAGGAACCGAGCTTTCCTAGTGTTGGTGCAAAGTAGTGCAGAAAGGAAGATCAACATAAGAAACCTAGAAGTGCAAGTGACAAGGTTCTTGGAGGCATATTGATTTCAAGGGTCTGTTTCATGGTTATGGTACTCGTCAATTGATGATCTATAAGAATAATGATTATCGGGTTTTCCTCCCCTAGAGGGAGAGGTTTTGGCCCTAGTTTGAAGAGCCAAAAATTTGTGTCTCTTGTGTTTTGATAATTTACTTGATGAAAGACATAATAAGTTAATGAAGATAATATCTAAGTAAAAGAAGCATAACAAGTTCACAAGTAATTATCAATAAGAGAAATTTAATTAAAGACCCTAATTTCTCAACATGGTTTCAGAGCTAAGGTGCTGAAGACAAGAAAGGGCTATTTGGATAGAAGACACAAAAGTATCAAGAGATTAAGGATCAAGAAGACATCAAGGAAAAGAGAGGATCTACATTAGATCTAAGAATATTTTCATTCATTCAAGAAGGAGCAGTTTGCGAAGAGTTGGTGAAACCCTCAAAACCCAAGACATTACTCAAATGATCTATACATCAAGAAGGAAAGCGAGATCAAGGCTAAGATAACTATCCACAAGGATTCCAAAGCTATAAGTAAATCCAAGTGAACATCATTAAGGAAACCGTACATAAGCTGTCACCATCAAAAACCATTTGGTGTTCAAATCAAGTCAACATTATTGGAGACATCATAAAGCCACCATCAAGCCATCCTTGATTATCATCATCATCAAGGATCCAAGGTGATATAGCTCTTTTAACCACTCTTGAAGAAGCCAATCTAAGAGGGAGCTCCTGATTAAGCTGGTAGAAGAAGAAAAATGTCTACTCAAGTAATTATATTTATGACTTCATCTGAATCTGTCAAAATGTCTTTTTGCAAAGAAAGAAAAAAATTGGTTGGGGTTTCAAACTTTCTTGCATGGAAGAAAAGGACAAATCTAAATCCTATTGAGAATGAAGTCATGGAATATATCAAAGGGTCGGTAAATAAACCTTCAAAAGAATATACACAAGCACATGCAAAATGCATGAAGGGAGACATAAGAGCCCAAAGTATTCTTATAGAATCCATAAAAGACTCCCTCATCCCCTATGTATCAAAACTAGAATCTTCAAAAGAAATATATGACACATTGGTGGAGCTATTCTCGGTGAGTATTGCATCGGAAGTAATATATCTGAGAAAAGAAATATAAAAGTTGAATATGTCAAGAGAGGAAGGAATCATTTCATGTTTTATGAATATTTATGAAATACGAGATCAACTGCACGAATTGGGAGAAGTAATATATGAGAGAGAAATGACTACAATGGTGCTAAATTCTCTACCGAAGGGATGGGGGAACTTCACTTCAAGCATATATGGGAAGTAATAAGAAACACCATTCTAGGATCTATGGTATCTATGTAATATATAAGAGACTAGAATAAAAGCTAAAATTTATATAGGATCAAATGAAGAGAATTAGGCCTATGCTGCCATGTCAAGAAGAAATGGAAGATTTAGTAAGTTTGGTCCTCATAAGATAAGAGAAACATGGATAAGATATGCTTCTATGAATGTAACGAACTTGGGCACTATAAAAATAATTGTCCCAAGTATAATAAGGACAAAATTAAAAAGGAAGAAGACCATGTCACCGGAGAAATGGAAGAACCAGATTCAAAGAAACCTAAAAACGAAGAAGTGAAAGATATCTATTATGATTGAGATCATACTCCTCTTTAAGAGGTATCTGTCAGTTGTAAAATATTATGTTAGGAAGCATTGCATATTAGATAGATGCATATCTTTAGAATTGGCATCATGATGGAAGCATTGAAGGTGGAGCAATCATCATAGGAGGATGTCTGTAACACATTTCTGTGACAACTATGTTATGAGATAAGTGGCTCATGGGAACCTCATTGAAAATAATATTCATAAAAGGAAGTCATATAAATCAAGGTTCATCATTCATTAATCATATGGAAACAGGTGCTGAAATTTTCTAATGGAATCCTCTGTGGATTCACCGATTAGAAAGAAAGAAAAAAGGTTTCATTGAGAATTCTAACTTGCAGAATTCTAGTATTAGGATATGATGACATATCGATGAACCAAGTCAAGAGAATGAACCTTTTCATTTTAAGGAAAACTGCTACAATATGACTCAAAAGGAAAAGGGTGAAGTACATGTATATTTATGCTGACACTGGATGCTATGTAGACAGGTCATATGGTTGCAGGTAGTATACTTCTATCTTTATAAATATGATAAAAGGAAAATAGATTTTCTTTCAATGCACAGGGTTCCAAAAGGCATTATCTACACTAAATGAAATCAACATAATATGTCCTCATATGAAATATGAGGTGGTTGTATACCATCAATATTCTACATACTGAATCTCCTAGGAATAAAATCAAATTGTGTGAAGAAAGAAAAGAAGAGAGCGTGATAAGTGAAACCATGATAAAAAATAGTCAACATCCAAGGAAGCCAAGAAGTATTGACTAGAAAACCTCATGGGAAGATATGTAGACTCTGATAGAAGTCTGGAAAAATGGAGACCCTTGACCATACATATCTTTAGGAGATGTGTCAATCTATAAACAAAGGAAGTCAATGCCTACAAGAAGATGTCATCGTGAAAGATCATCGATAAGGTAACTTTTGATTTAAAAGTTCATATTTATAATTAAATAATATTTGATGAACTTATGCAGGGCTTCCAAAGGGAAATATATGTCTTCCACAGGTTGAAAACCATATGACAGGACGAAAAATCCTTGGAAGAAGTATGATTCGAAGGAAAGTAGCATGGCATGAAGCTAGACCATATGAGAAGATTGATGGATCAATTTATGATAGAAGAAATGACTCTTGGATGCAAGTGATGGGTGATCTGTGCCCTATGAAGAGATCCCAAAGATGAAGACTCCTCAACAGCAAATAAATTCATGACACCGAAGAAAGGATTTCTTCATGAGAAAATGGGTGTTTTAATCATTGCTGTTTCATGTCCCTGATTATGAGGGAGCCTGCTAATAAGTTTCTCATGAAGAAATTAATAGAAATTAATTAATTAATGAATTATAATTATTATTAGTATCTATTGTTTTAAAGAACTAAATTAAAATTAATTAGTAGCTATTATAATATATTGACATAAGCTAATTTCTGAATTTACTTTAATTATAAAACATTCCTCTTATTATTAATAAATATTATATTAATAGATATTATTATTAGTTATTATTAATTATTAATTAACCCTAGATCAATTCAATATAGTAATTAATTCTAATCTAAAATTAAAAAAAAAATTAAGCATATGAATTAAAAATTTTAATAAAAAATTGTAATAAAAAATTAAATAAAATAATTATTAATAAATTTATTAAATTCCTAGAAATAAAAATAAATATTATTATTAATAATTATTATATTAATAAATATTATTATGAATAGATATTATTAATAGGTATTATTAATTATTAATTATTAATTAATCCTAAATCAACTCAATATAAGTAATTAATTAATTAATTTTAATATAATTAAAAAATCAAAATAAGCATATTAATTAAATTTTTTAAAAATTTGTAAATATTTTTTTTTAATAAAAAATTAAATAAAAAATTATTAAATAATTAATAAATTAATAAATTCTTAGAAATTAAATGCTTGTCGACTCTTTTTAATTTCTTCTTTCTCTATAAATTCAACCTAATTCCTTCTTTCATTCCTTCATTCTTTCATGTCCTGAAGATGGATCCCCATTGGGATTTGAAACGTCGACAAATGTTCTTTGACACTGTGGAAAATACAAAAACCTCTTCAATAATTGATAACCACGAGAGCTTGAAAACTAGAATAAGTTTCTTACTTGGAAGAAACTTGGTAATTCCTAAGCCTAAAGGGAGCTTTGGTACATTCCTTGCATATGAATAAGTACATTCCATTTATGGAATATGTACTCCCTAGTTGAGAGGGAGAGATAGACACGTCATTCTAGTTTTCACCTGGGAAGAAAAAATGGAGGATTGGGTAATAATATGGAATCCCATACTCTTTAGGGGATGTATTAGGGCATCCTAGATAACAGTAGTCATGGAAGAACCAATATTATTTGAGGAATGGGAATCCAAGATACAAATAATCATGGTGGATATATCCTAAGTGAACCCGATTAGGATATGATCCAAGAGAGAAAATGATGTAGGTTTATATTCATCATTGGTCTCACTAGCATTGGAGCTCATAGATCTTGTGGAGACATGTAGATGTTAGTCAAGGCCTTGCACTATGACAATGCTTGTTGATATGATTCTATACAAATGGAATTACCAATCCGATTATTCTTATGAGATTATTCAGATTGAGAGTGACCATGTACCATTATGAATACCTCCCTAGTTAAGAGGGAGTGTTGAAAAGTGTAACTAGGTTTAGTCTTCATAATGACTTGTAATTATGAATTTATGTAATGAATAATACATATAATAAAATGTATTTTGTAAACACTTTCCTCATGGGTTTCATGAGCAAGGAGTTTTTATTATAGGTCAAAGAATTCTTCTTGACGTCTTTAGGGGTTTGTCATCTTGTCATAAATATATAATTTAGAGCCATGTATATGAAGTGTTGTTACACTTGTAAAATACAATTTACTGATGTAATAATATGCTCCAATACCTTGCCAAATATGCTACAACAAGTTGAATCAGAATATGTTGGTGAACCTCCTTGATGAAGTCATCTCACGCTCCTATGATCATGTCGGCCTATGGTAATAAGACAATACATGTATATAATACTGTGGCCTAATTTTTCAGACAAGCATTCATACAAGTCTGAGATGAAAAAGCGAAGTAAGATCTGCAATTTGGGATGAAGAATGGATGCTGTTCAACGAAGATAGAGATGCCCTTTTATATCTCTATCTTGGGTCTAATCTATCTCGGTCAAGTTCTGTGATATTGGTACGAGGAAAAGGAGTGAGGAACAAAATTTATCTCAGCAAGGAAAAACACTATGATTGGGTCAAGAAAAAGGAGTATACTATCTTTGTTTAAATGCCCCTTCCTGTCTTGCATATCTCAGGAAGGACGAGGCTACCTCAATGATGAATAAGTTTGGAATATACAACGTGAAGGAGGGCTAAAACATCGAAGAATATCTTGGTCTAAGGAATAAAGGATACAATAAGGTAGGCTGAGGATTAGTCTCTAGGAGGCCGAGACTAGATCAAAGAAGGGCATAAAAGGAGCTCACTGGTTAGGGCTAGGAACCGAGCTTTCCTAGTGCTGGTGAAAAGAAGTGCATAAAGGAATATCAACATAAGGAGCCTAGAAGAGCAAGTGACAAGGGTATTGGAGGCATATTGGTGTCAAGGGTTTGTGTCATGGTCATGGTACTCTTCAATTGATGATGTATAAGAAGAATTATTATCGGGCTTTCCTCTCCTAGAGGGAGAGGTTTTGGCCTTGGCTTGAAGAGCCTAAAATTTGTGTCTCTCATGTTTTGATAATTGACCTGATGAAAGAAATAATAAGTTAATGAAGACAATATCTAAGTAAAATAATCATAACAAGTTCACAAGTAATTATCAAGAATATAAATTGAATTAAACACCCTAATTTCTCAACACAAGATTCCCTGGGCAAGGTTCCACTGCTCCCTTGGATCGTGGTTCCATCCTCCCACTCCTCGTCCACTGTGCTCTGCTCGTTAAAATGAAATGTGAAGGCTTAAATACATGGTGTTGGGTGGAGCCACCAAGAAATGAGCCTATGGCTCGTTGGTGGTGGAGTCAAATTAGGGAGTTTCAAACACTTTGGAATGATTGTTCAAGAATTTTTGGAGATTTGGAGAAATAGATGATTTTGATGTTGGAACTTCTAGTGAGCATAATTGTGAAATTACGCCTCGTTTTTCTTTCTTCAGAAGCTTTGTCATGACATTAGAGCTTATTGTCTTTCTTGGCTTCCCTGTGATACCCCGTAATTCGACTTCCTTTCCTTCCGATTTTTTTTTAAAGAAAATTTCTTGAAAATTAAAAGCTATCGTCCCCAAAGATTGTAACGATTGTACTCCTAGTACAACATCATCACCTCCCATTGGAATGGAAAGCATTGGACCATTCAATGCATATTCCCCCATGGTTAGCTTGATATTATGGCATTTTCCAGAGAAATTTATAGTTCCTCCATTTGCAACCATCACTTGACATTTTTGTGATGGGTATAAGAAGAAATTCAATTCCTTGGCTACCTTACAATGAATAAAATTATGGGTACTACTCGAATCATGTAGAAATTATATGCACTACGCATGCATATGTCCAAGATTCTCCTGATCACACACTATTTTAACTTCATGCACAATACAGAATCTATTCCACCATTGATCATCACATGCGGAAATTAAATCAATTGCATGCACACATGAAACCATAAAAATTCACACACATTAACACAGTTGTTTTAACGGGAAAGCCTGAAGCTAAAAACCCCAACTATCTGTATATAATATATGTCATAGAGATCATGTAACAATCCTCATACAAAGCTTCTCACAAGCTCTCAGTACAATCCAATCGCTACACACTAATCAGGCTCGATCTTGCAAATCCATGCACCAATCTTTGCCAGCCTTTAGCCTGCCTCTACTGTGCAATCCCTGCTGAAGAATGGCTCTGGATGAACTCGAATTGGTCCAGCATTTCTCACGCAATCCTTAAAGGCATCTCCACTAAATTTGTGGTGCAAACAATGCAACACTATAGTCACAACTGATAGTCACACTTGCTCTTTCACCTACCTCTCCACTGGTCTCCACTGAAACTGTCCATGCACTGTAGTTAACTGATGTATTCTTCAGTTGATTAATGAGTTAATAATTAGTGAATTAATTAATAATTAATTCACACCACTCTCACTAGTGTATGAATCAGTTAGACTAGATACAACTAGCTCAACTATGTTTAACTCAGTTAAACTGAACACAACTCCATCAACTACCTCAATAACTCCACCAAACTCTGTCACATGAGTTCTAACTGAAGTATCCATGCAATAGCTCCACTTAACCCTCAGGAATAGCGTAATTCCTTCCGTCAGCTCCTGTGCCACATCTGTGCACTTAACTGAAGTGCTCCAAGAGAATAAGATAATGTTTATAGTCCAAATATTATTAAGAGCTAATAATATTCGACATATCTATTTTTTGACTGGCAATCTAAAAATAGATTCCGCCCAATATGTCTAAAAATAGAAATCCATCTATTTTTCCAACTTGACCAACCATCCACAAATAGCATCCTGCAACTCATAGAAAATGATCGACATGTCTAAAAATAGACTTTGCGACAAAAATCACATGTGTGGGCCCCACCTAGTTTAGGTGATCACTTTCCAACTAGGATCAGGAATGATGTTTCAGGATGCCTCCTTCACTGTTTCTTGTTGCAATCTTCAGCAAATCAATCAACATTATTACCTTTTTCTTCTTGATATGTCCTTCTATCTTGAGATTTTGAGGAGTGGTAATGCATGCTAATGAATTACACGATATGGTCAGACTCATTTATTCTTTCTCTACGGCTGGTTCCTGGTGTATATCCTCTTCTTTTTAAGTTTCTTGTTCATTTTCTTCCTCCTCTTCACAATCTATGTAAAATAATTTCTTATCAACACACTTATGACCTTTAGTGTATTTTATATCACAATTGTAGCAAATCCATTTTTCTCTTTTTTCTTCCAATTGTTGTGGTGTCAACCTTGTAGGTTGTGGAAGTCTAGGAGTAGCAACACTTCCATATTTATAGATGTGAGTGGTAGGATTCCTTGTCACCATAATTTTACATTCAATTTTTCTTGCCAACCTGAATGCCTTCTCCAATGAATCAGGTTCCCAAAGGCGAACCTCATGTTGGACGTTATCCTTTAAAGTCCCTATGAAGACATCAATCATGTGCTCCTCTGGAATATCAGTTACCCTTATATTCAATTTTTGGAAGTCCTCAATGTGCTCCACCACTAAACCCTTTTGTTTTAGATTTATCAATTGGCTAAAGAAGGTGTCGCTCTTTGTATCCTCATAATGTTCTATCATTTCCTCCGTAAAAATTGACCAAGTGACATTTTTTACGGGAGAAAAGCCATTGATACCATAAAAATGTATTTTTTTCTAAATATAAAGTTGCAATGCGTACCTTTTGTGTGTTTTGCACATTATTGAGATCAAAATAATGCTCCATTTGTAGTATGCATGCTACAGGATCCTTGCCATAAAACTTCCTCATATCGATCTTTGGAATATGGTCGGTCTTCCATCCAACATTCGAGTTCATGAAATCATGATTGCCATTTATTTTGTTCTCCTCATGAGTTTCCTCTACTATATTTTCTCCATTAGGAATTATTTCTTGTATCAAAATTTTCAAACCTTCCTTCAAACCTTCCATTTTTTCTTCCATATCTTCCATGCCATTCTTCAAACCATCCATCTTAGCTTCCACACCTTTCTTCAAGCCATCCATATTAGCTTCCATGCATTTCTTCAAGCCATCCATATTAGATTCCATGCCCTTCTTCAAACCATGCATCTTAGCTTCCATGCCTTTCTTCAAAACTTCCATTTCATTTTTTGTTGCTCTTTGCGAGAGCGAAATTTGGTGCACTTGCTCTTGTAATTTTGATATATCATGTTTCACTTCTTCATCTTCATGAGTCATAGTAGGGTATTCTGAGGGCTTAATGGGTGTTGAATTCTTTTTAGGGGGGATTTTAGAACCCATTACTAATATCTATGCTTTAATATGCCCTTGGAATCACTTCAAACTGATTTTTCAAACAAGACTTATGCAATTTGAAAAAACAAAATACACACATTTTTCTTGTTTTTGAGGAGCTCGATATCGAAACTAAATTATCTCTGTGATTTCAGATCTTCAATATCTAAAATTCGGTCTTGTAGTAGCCATCTAAATCATCTTTCGAATGCCATAGGTTTGACCTGATTTGGATTCTTCAAGGAAAAGTTGTGCCCAATCTCCCACAATGTCCTAATTATGGACTGGTTCAATAGAGCGAACTTGTACAACATGCCATGTGTCAATGTTTCCTCCTTTGGATCTGAAATTGATATACAAGAAACTACATTCTTTGTAATTTTGGCCACTTTTTATAGAATTCCAATCCGATGCTCAGAGAGAGATTTATGACGATTTTCCTAAGGTCATCTATATTAGATGAAATTTAGGAGCCTGCAAAAACCCTAACTTCCACAGATCATATCTATAAAAATATTGCGAACCAAGATTTGAAATTTTTACACGAAGTTCCTCAGGATTACGGCTTCTTGTGGTAATTATTTCAACTTTTGAAATTTCATAGGAAAAAATTTATAGATAAAATTCCACGATTACTTGTTTGGAGTAGTGAAACCCTAGAATCCAAAGCTTTGATACCAAATGTTACGAAACTAGCTCCCAAAATAGAAGAAAAGAGAGATCAACGCCTTAGAAAAAAGCCACTTCAATGGGGAAACCTAATTTACATTTCATAAATGAACAATTGTTGGATGATACAAATGAAAAAACCTCCTTATATATATAGGAGTCCATGGGGTCACAATATAATCCTAGCCGACCTAACAATAATAATGTAAGGGCACAATAACAATAATATGGGGGTTACAGGGGTAGAATAATAACAATAAGGGGGCTACACTAACAACAATAAGGGACTACACTAGTAATATAGGGACCTAACAAGATCTGTCGCATCACGTGTGTGAATATTTGTAAAAGACCGATCGACTTAGTTTTTCCGATTGCGATATCGCAATCACAATATCAGCTAAAATAGATGGAGGGAAAAAGTGTTTGTGTTGTGAAAGTGTGATTTGCGATAAACCATATTGCATTGTTGAATATGGTTGAGGGGAAAGAATGATTATTTTTGCGAAAATGCGATGCGATGGAGTATATTGCATCGGGAAAACATGGAGGGTGACAATAAGACTGTCGGGGTAGATTTGCGAAATGCGATTTGCGATAGCCTACCTGGCGGAATTGGGTCCCACAAGCTTTTCCCTTATAGAATTCACTTGGAAAAATGCCTTTACCCTTTATAAAAGTGATTTTTTATATATATCGCATCGCAACATGTTTTAAGTGACTTTTAGGAGTCATACATATTACATTTGTGGTATTGCGATTGTGATGTTGCGATCTTTCTCCGCTTGAGTGCTTTTAAGGCCAAAATTCAAGGTTTTTTCCCTCTTTGATTCCTATTTATGTCTAAATGAATCACTCTAAGGGTGTTATTTTTTTTTTCTCTAAAAAATTTAAAAAGGGTCCCCATTATTTTCTAAGGTAACTAAGCTAAAATAATGGGGGTTGTTGAATAGCACAACACTTAGCAGCATCTTGAATCTTTGATATACTTCCCACACAGATTCAGTGACCAATTTCTTGTTCTCTTTTATCTCTGTAATACATTGTGACAATGATTTTGGATTCTTAAATTCGGCATTCAACGCTATCTTTGTCTCATCCAACGTGCTATTCTGATGTATCACGAAGTAATTCATATACCAAGATAGTGCCCTTTCTTGCAACGCTGTGACAAGCTGAGTTTTATTCATATCATCATTAGTGACTTGTTGAAATCTCCATACTGCTTCTGCAACAAACCAAAAGTTCTTGGGATCCTATGATGCCTGCCCCTTAAAAAAATGCATCTTTGCTATCTAAGCCATGTTAAATGGTGGAGGTGGAGGTGGAGGTACGGTATGTGTTGGAAATATGATGCAATATGTTTTCCTTGATGGCAACCATGATGGTGTTTGATCACCACAACAGATAAATACATTAATCATAACCATTATTCAAACACCAAAATACTCTCCCCCTTTGACATCAAGGGCAAAGGGTGGATCAATACCGAAACAAGGTTTCTCTTTCCTTGTATAAAGAAGAGTTGTGCAGATCTGATGTGCATTGTATTGACCATGCTCCCCCTGAGTTTATGTTGAATCTTTAGACAAATTTTTCAATGAAGTACATGACTCTATAACTCAACCGAGTATGACCTTTCCTATCACCAAGGACTCATAATTACATCAATGATCTAACCAAGTGGATTTACATCTTTCACTGAACTGCCCAACCAAGTGGGTTTACAAATTTTGACTCAAATACCCACCCAAGTGGGTTTACAAATATTGAGCAAGTCCTTTCATGACTGAATATAACAAATTTACATCGTAGGTCTCAACATGATCTTTTCATCAAATTACAGATATGACTTTTTATAACCAAGACCAAAAGATCTCAAGAGAGAGATCATAATTTAGCAACCAACATAATGCCAACAATGCATTACTCTCAGCAAGGCTAATCCTCCCCCTGAAACTGTGCTCCTAATCACCACAAAAACTCATTCATCAAAGCATCTTCATCAAGTAGATAATCAAAACTTAATATCATATCAGCAGATATAAACATCAACATCAAAAAATCATGATAAAGGGAAACAATTTGGAAAAGGAAGGAGTTATTATACAAATGGAGATAATGATGGATTGTCAAATGAAGAAGAAGATTTTGATCAAGATTTGCAAGTACTCATCGCATGTACCATGGATAATGATAATTCCTTAAAAGAAAGGAATCCGGTTATTGAAGAATTGCATAGATCAAGAAAGAAAGGATGCTTTCATGGATGTTGTTTCTATTGTAACTCATTTGGGAATCAGGCCACTAATTTCAGGTTAAGTATGATGAAAAAATCTGAGAAGTTCCAACACAAAATAAGAAATTACAAGAAAAGCTGGAAAAAGAAGAAGCACCGGTCAAAACCGTAGGGAATATTGACCCTATTGCAGTCATCTGTTCCTAAAGTTTTCTTATCATAATGAATGTAGGAGTGATGTGAGATACATTATAGGAATCAGTAATGTATCATCATAGGGGGAGAAATATATGGTGATTCCCATGGTTGAGTTTATTTCTAACAGTGCATCTAATGTGACAATAGAAGACAGGTACATAATGTATAAATCCAGGAGGAGATGGAGTTGTGAAATATTCAGTATTTCACTTTCTATTCGCGGGTTTCATGAACTAAAGCCACGTATACACATGAGTTCCAATGGTGACAGTTGCGTATGTTTTTCTCTCATAAGAAAAATAGTGAGACAGATTCAAAAATAGTTTCTGATATGCTGTTGACTTCAATTTTCATGATCTGATGTTGATGGTTATATCTGCTGATATGATATTAAGTTTTGATTATCTACTTGATGAAGATGATTTTATGAATGAGTTGCTGTGGTGATCAGGAGCACAGTTTCAGGGGGAGCATTAGCCTTGCTGAGAGTAATGCATTGTTGGCATTATGTTGGTTGCTAAATTATGATCTCTCTCTTGAGATATTTTGGTCTTGGTTATAAAAATTCATATCTGTAATTTGATGAAAAGGTCATATTGAGGCCTATGATGTAAATCTGTTATATTCAGTCATGAAAGGACTTTTTCAATATTTGTAAACCCACTTGGGTGGATAGCTGAGTAAAAATTTGTAAACCCACTTGGTTGGGCAGTTCAGTGAAACATGTAAATCCACTTGGTTGGATCATTGATGTAAGTATGAGTCCTTGGTGATAGGAAAGGTCATACTTGGTTGAGTTATAGAGTCATGTACTTCATTGAAAAATATGTCTAAATATTCAGCATGAACTCAGGGGGAGCATGGTCAATACAATGCACATCAGATCTACAAAGCTCTTCTTTATACAAGGAAAGAGAAACCTTGTTTCGGTATTGATCCGCCCTTTGCCCTTGATGTCAAAGGGGGGGAGTATTTTGGTTTTTGAATAATGGTTATGATTAATGTATTTATCTATTGTGGTGATCAAACACCATCATGGTTGCCATCAAGTCCAAAGGGGAGATTGTTGGCAATATGATGCAATATGTTGTCCTTGATGGCAACCTACTTGATGATGTTGTCCTTGATGGAAACCTACTTGATGAGTTTCCTTTTGATAAGAAACATATGTGTTAAAGATGTAAAAATGATGTTTCTACAGGTCAGTTCAGATGTGATAGAGAAAGGAATTCCAGTAAGTGCCGGAGAAATGAAACAGGAAATATTTCTTAATGTATACACAGGTTTGATGAAGGCAACCTGCATATGGAGCAAATGTATATGCTAATTTTATGAAGGTAACTGACGTATACATTCAGAATTAGTATATACACATTTTTTATGAAGAGAATTCGCATATACACACGGGGACAAAGAAGAAAAGTCGCGTATGCCTTTTTCACTCTAAAATTATGATACCAAGGGGCATTACCATGGTATTAGCCCATAGTATTGAGTGTTGTATTGTCTATTTGATTCCATCCAAGAATACCATCGGAAGTTGTGTGGTTTTGGCTCTTGGTATTGGTAAAGGCTAAAACTATATATAAGGAGAAGAAGATCATAGTGCATAGGTGTGCATGTGTATGGGTATTAATGAATACTTCACTCTGAAGTATATCTTCCTGGAACGGGTTACAATTTATTGATAGATATGAAATAATCATGCACCTATGAATACAATGATGGATCGGGATCTCTAGACCTGAAATGACTATGTATTTTCTAGATCTGTTTATGGAATGTTTAGATCTGTTATCTGGCGAATGTTTGCAGAAGTGAAGGGTAAGATTTGAGTTGTTTATTTGATCTGAAGAATTGTGCAGTCCTATAATGTTTGCAGATCTATATGCAGGTTCATCTCTGTAAAAGCGCATATATACTCAGGTTTGTTTCAACAAAAGCACGTATGGAATCTAGGGTTTTTCTGAAGTGTGCAGAAGGAACTTTCTAATCTATTTTTCTGTTTTAATGCTATCTGTCAATGATGTCTTCATACAGATCTGGGTTGTTTGAATACTGATTATGCTGCTAGTTTATTATGATTAAAGATTAGTGGTTGGTTGGTTTATTAATGATTCAATGAATTAATTGATGGGGTTATAAGTTTCAGTTTGATGTATGTTCTTTGAGCTTAAATGTGTGGAGTAGGCCCAGTCTGAAAATCTGATGAAAAGAGGCCTACAAGGTGTTGGATCCAGTGTGAAAATTTATGAAACGTGGTATGTAGTGGAGCTGAGGGTTGGAGCCTCCAGTGAGGGGGTTGTAGATCCCTTCCAGTGGTTTCTGGTAAACGAGATCAGGGGGTAGTAGCTCCTTTCCAGGAGTGATTGGTAAACAAGATCAGGGGGTTGGAGCTCCCTTCCAGTAGTAGCTAGAGAACGAGAGAAGGTTGCAACATTATGAAGGTAGGTGCCTAAGTGCTGGTATGAGTTTGCACTAGTACAAGATTGTAAGCAGTTTTATTTATAATAATTATTGAAAACAAAGACTATAGCAACGGTGGTTTTCTCCCGACTTGGGTTTCCACCTTAAATCCTGGTGTTCATGTGTGTTTCTTATGTGTGATGATTTATTCTGTTATTACTGCACATGCTTATTTCTTACTAAACATTTGATGAATAAATGATGCATTGATCTAAGTAAAGAATTATTTGCATAATAAGATCTCTGCACATACGCAAGTTTGCTTAAAGATATCCGCATGTATATGCTAGTTGGGTTCATTAAAGTCGTGTATAGAAATCAGTAAATAAAAACTAAAATTTTACAGTGAGTTAAAAATACTTATTCACCCCCCCTCTCAGTATTTTTCCCAACAGTATGGGGATGGGGATGAGGTGTAATGTGAGTAGTGAGAAGGGGGATCCTAGATGTGCCCTGATGATCTCCAAATTCTAACTGTGACACACTTATAGGGGTTGTGGGATTACTTTCTCCTTCTTCATTTTCAGATCCAAACAACAGATTGTACTCAGTCTCAACATAGTTTTCATGATCTACCCTAAATAGTTTACCACTTCAAATAGCTCCAGGTTTACCCTTTCCAAAAATCAATATGATTACATGCGAAGTACACCCTTTTCACATAAGATCATCTTAATCCAAAGCTTTAAATATTTTAAGTACTTACCTCGCAGATTTTTGAAAACTTGTGCTCGGCTTCACTGTAGTATACAAATTTATCAATCACGAAATCAGTAATAAAGCCTCCAAGAGTACTACCGATCCAATAATCAACAACCCTTGATATCTTGTTATCAGTCTCCTCGAGTCACTTAATCAACTCTTGGTTCCATGCAGTAGGCTCGTCGTGCTTAAAATAGGTCTTATTCTCAGGTATCCTTTATAGCGACTCGTACAACTCGTTAGCGAACGACGAGAAAAAGATCTTGTGCTAATATGTGAAAATATATTTTTGCAACCACTTCTCAGTTGAAAGTCAAGGATTTATTTTTTCTTGTACGACAAATTATCGCTCTTTTAGAGATACCCAATCTTGAATTTATTTTCTGGTGGATGCCACATCCACATATCCCTCAGTCTTCAGATCTTAGTCCCAGCAATAGAACCATTTGTTGGCTTGAGGGGGTCTAGACCAAGGTTTAGAGATGGTTGCGCGCACCAACAAAACCCTCTATTACCAGACCTTTTTGGCAACAATCTGTTGCATACACCAAAGTCTCACCTAATGAATATTAGGGGATGCAAGAACCAAGTTTCTGCATCTAGAGGGAATATGGAGTGTGGCTTTAGGTCTTATCCTTATTTAAAGATTATTCATAACTTCACTGAACGAATATGCTTATTATGAAGACGTTGTTCAACAGATCTACTTAACTATCTTGCGCACTGTGCCTTTCTACTTTAACATTTATTAATCATAATAAAAAACCATGTTCCTGACTCCACGATGCAAATATATATAAAAAACCTGATCTAGCACAGATAATCACAAAACATAGATAATGAAATCATAGAAGGAAAGTACAAATATCTGTCTTCGAAGTCTTGCTTTAAATATTTTTCTTTGAAGTCTTGTTTTAAATATTTTTCTTCGAAGTCTTATTTAAGTTAGCTCAGATCTCCTCAATACAATACTTACCGCCCTGCGTACACAGCTGTAGAGGTCTATGCACTCACCTGCATAATTTCTAAGGTCTTGTTGTACTATTCAACAACCCCCCCCATTTTATTTTTATAATAATCAATATTGTAATAATAAATTGGGACCCTTTTATATTTTTCAAGAAAAAAATAGCAAGTAAGAGTTTTTCCCTTTAAAAAAGTGTTAAAGCGTTAAGCTAAGTCACTTAAGACTAAGTGATTTTCGCTTTATAGCGGATCGTAGAAGCCAATGGTAAATCAAATAATCATTAGTCGGAATCCATGATAAAGCGATCAATAAAACCCTTTTTAAGATTAAGTGTTATGTTGCGTTCTTTATAAAGGCCTCAAAATATTTCTAAAATTCATGAAGCACTTAAAGTATAATTCGTACAAGGAAATATCCGCTCAAAGAATACATCACGCATCGCAAATTGCAAAGAAAAAAATAACTTTCGAAATACCATAACTCTAATCTTGCGATCTAGTGATATTGCAACATGGAAAATCTTGCCATCCTGCGATCTTGCGATAACGCGATGTCGCAATGTTGTGAAATATTACCATTGCAATTTTACGATATTGCGATTTATCGCAATCGAAAAATCAACATTAAACTTAAATCTTATCATTTCAAAATATCATTTGGGTTTGCGATGCGATGTTTTGACAAGACCCGAAAAGAATCACAGGAAAGCCATAATCTGTAATTATTAGAAATCAACTGCATTTACTCTTTGAAAGGATCGAGGAGATTTGTATCTGTTTACTCGTGCTTGCAATTAAAGTCCCATCCTTATCAAATTTAATATTTGAATTAAACCTCTACTATTATCTCTGCTTTATGTTTTATTTGGATTTCTCTATTGTTCAATCTCAGGGAATAACGCTGAGAGATGACGAAGAAGGGAAAAAAGACAGTAGAGCCTTCTGCATCCGAGGATTCAGACATGCATCCTCTTTTTAGTGATACTACATGCAACAAAGATGGTGGAGCTACGTCGTGGGAAGCCATGTATAATCTGTTAGAGGACGAAATCCAAATGTGCTGGTAATCAAAGAAACAGTTGATGCTAAAATCTCGTCTAAAGCTTCCTATTTTGAAGCATCCTGTTATTTCTTACACAGAATAGCTGCAAGGCCTAAAATCATACCATATACAGATATGGTGAATTGGATTATCAAAAATGTAGATATCTCTAATAAGATATTCAAGAATTCAAGACAGGAGGTCATGGGGTCATTTTCTGCAGACAATTTGCGCATAATGTATCATCTGCCAGAACCTCAAAAGACCTATGATAGAGATTTCATCGAGTCGTTCGAAAAAGAGAATGAAGGCCCAATAGATGCCATGCAGACTTGGAGGTCCGACTCCAGCAAATTCAAATGGGAGAAAAATGGTATTTACCCAATTACACCTCTATCAGCTCCACATAGTTATGTAGTTGCTATGATGTGTAGGCTTTTTGGAAAAGCTGATAGTACCAAGTGTTGGGCCTTGAAATTGTCATTTAATTCCATTACATTTTCACTTATATTTCCATATTATCACCTTCAATCCACCTCCATTTCATTACATTTACCTTACCATTATCATTATTGGGTTACATTTATGTTTGTCCAAACTTTATTAATTCCTAGTATTTTTAAGTGAATTCGTGGTTAAAAATTAGAAAATAAGATGCATATACTTATACCTAACAAGTGGAATAAGATTGTTGCCATGTATAGGTCAAAAAGAAGCTTCCAAAAGACCCTTATGTGGCCTCCTAAGGCCAAATTCGAATTTGAATGGAGAAGATCATGGGATCATGAGGATATGTGTCTGATTTCCTATTTGTATTGTAACTCTAAGAAGACATGTGCCCTATCACTTCCTATTTGGATTGTAACTCTAGAGATATAGGGAGATATTCATGGAATCTCATTAATGAGATAGCTTCTCATATTTTTGTATAAATAGGGGAAGCTTTCTCCTATCAATCATGTGTAAAGTTGGAGTTATGCTCAAGCTTATAAAGAATTAGATTGTGGCACCTTACTCATGAGTGTTCTTTCACTTTGACTTGGTTTTGCTTACATATGGAGTGTTAGGGTCCTATAATAATAGGGTTCATAAATTTTGAATTGAATTTGATAGTCTTTTAAATATGTACATACCTTGCTTTCTACAAGTTGTTTTTCCATATTTGAAAATAATAAAAAAATGAAAAAAGAGGGTAAAAAGTCCTAAAAAAAAGATCAAAGGAATTAGAAAATATAAACCCCAAAAAGAAAAAAGAGATAAAAATAAAACCTGAAAGTGAGCAAGTCCAAATGCCACTACTTTTAATTTTACTGCAAGAATAATGATTATGTGCAGAGTGTCAATAAATGCCATAATCCATGATCAATTAAACAGTTTAATCTTAACTTTTCATGCTTTCAATTTCATGTTCTAGATAGTGAATAAAGATTTATCAAACAGTTTAAACTTGATAAATCAGTAGATAGGTAGAGAATAATGAGGAGCTCAATAGTTTAATCTGAGTCCTCGGATGAAATAAGGTAGACTTAGATAGTTTTATGCTTTGAAAGAAATTTTTTTTAAGGTTGCAAGCCTAAATGCACCTACAAAATGAAGAAAAAATGTTATAAATAAAGCTGGGTAGGTAGAAAGCAGTTGAGCAAGCATGTAAATCATCATCGGTCAATATTGCTAATTCCCCTCCCTTATAAGTATTCAATATTCTAAGCTATCGTTCAAATAGGCTCAGAGCATTTCTCTGACTTTTGTTGGGACCGGACCCAAGGCTCGATGACTGGTTAGTTAAAAATATTGAGTTCTTATGTTAAACCCACATTTATCCTCATTCACCCTTCATTCATGCATTAAAACCCCTTTTTCGTAAGTAAAGACACATTCTTACTTAGTAAAGCTAAATCCCTAATAATTAACTTTATCCCTTCAAAAGCATTCATAAAACCCTCAAAATTACATTTATCCTAAGTATTAGTGAAGTAATATAAAGATGAGCAATGCTTTACTTTTTACACTTTACTTAGAGATTCCATGTATTTTGTTTTACATTTCACTACCCTTTCATATTAACTTTAACATAGTTATTAATTCCATTATACTTAGAATAAACCCCAAAAACCCACTATTTTAACGTTTAGACCAAGGTTTATTATCCCCATGTGCATAAATAAAAAATCCCAAACTATAAGCCCTTTGGTCTAAACCTATCATTATTCAAATACCCTGCCCCTATGGTCTTTAAACTATTCAAAAGGTTTAAAAACTATATAATAAAATAAAATCCGCCCCGCCTATGTTTTATTAAAACATCTCACAAATGTTTTAAAAAAAAATATTATTACTCCCGCTTACATTCATATAATCCAAAGTTTTTGAATTGATTAAATGATGATTTATAAAGTTCGAAAACCATCGTCACTTGTGCATAAAAGCCCGCACCCGTATACACTGGTTAAAACATTATACATATGTTTTAAACCCTATATATATCTCCTCGCCACATCTTAACCCTTCCGCCTATGCAAAGGCCTGGTCCCACTATCTCATTTCAAAGCAACTCCCAAAGCAATATTGACCCTTCGCATTGATCTCTCTAATCCAACGGCTAATATTTGATATCACGTGGAAAAGTTGCACGTTAATCCAACCAACAAAGCTGCGCGAAATGGGTGGTTTCACCCATTCCTCTCTCCTCCACATGCCTTTCAACCATTGGACTGCATGGGTTAAGCCCAAAACTGCTTACCACCGAAAACTTGCGCGATAACCACCGGTTTTATATCATTGGAATTCTGAAACCGCCCTCCCGCCTGACGAGACCTGCATTCAATGCAACTGAAATGTTTTAATAAAACCTTTGGTAAAGACTTTATCCATTTATTTGCACGTTTAAACCCACTGTATTGCCTCTCCCAACTGTAAAAACCCTGTTAAAGCCCCTTGTTGCCATTTTTATGCTCGAAACCTCTGAAATTTACCAAAGTACACCTTTGAAGACTGCTGAGAAGCTGCGCCTTACTCTAGATAAGAAACTGTAACCATCCACTCAACCATAACCTCAAAAAATATTCTAAAGCCGATACCTGCAATACAAACAGGTATTTTTCTAAAAAATCGAACCTGCAATGAAATTCAAAGACTTTTTAAAGAACAAAAAATCCCCGAATTTTAGAAATTAATTGTCAAAAAAGTCCCAAAAATAGGCCAAACTCTGGCAAATTTTTCACAAAAACCCTTTTTCTCTGTTGCGCACCATTTTTTAAGAAATTAGTGATTTTCACAGTTTAAAGATCTATTTCAAACTCTGAAATAAGCCAGAAAACCTCTACAGGTGCCCCCAAGCCTCTGTAACCATTTCAAAAGAGTTTTAAGCCCTATTCCTCAGTTAGAGACTTAGAAACCCCTGTTTTCTTTTTTAAACCAATTCTAAAATCCTCTAAACCTTTTTGACAGGCTTATTTGGAAATAAAGTCTAAAGAAAAACCATCCTTAGCCACATTTGTCGAAAAGATCCTCTGCTAAAGTGAATTACTCCTAAAAACAATTTAAACTTGCAGAAGTAGCCCAAAATTCCTAAAAAACAAAGTACAAGCAAGCATGAAGGTTCTAAAGCACCTAAACCTACTCCTGCCATGACTGCAAACACTACTATTGTGGTAAATCCTCTCCAACCACCTATTGTTGATATTGAGCATATTCCCCTAGCTGATACTGACTACAAGATAGTAGATCCAATAGTTTAATTCAACCTGCTAGATATCCATAACTGGTGTTTTAAAAAATCTCTAGATAAGGATGAAGAAATCCATATTTGGGAATCCAATTTGCCCAAATATGTGGTTCCATTAACTCACCCAGGCCAAGAAATTATCAGATTATGTCAACAGTACTATGTTCCAGAGCAAAGAGCCATTGTAAATGCCAATAAGGAGGTACTTTTTACTATCACTGCAGAGTCAATTAACCATATGTTGCAGCTTCAGCCTGACCCCCAAGCAGTGCCCTTATCAATAGAGGCCTTAACCCAGCTGTATATTGGCCTAGATTTTCCTAAAAGATTCATGATTTTTCAGACATTCATGCCTTCACATGTAGAAATTCCAAAGATAAATCCTCCATATTCTACTGATAAATTCCCAGAAGGTTCAAGACATATAATCTCTATGCTTTCCTTCATCCTTGGCTATTTCACTGATGAGCACACTAATGAGTCTATCTTGGGATTTTTGTCCACCTTTTCTCCAGGTCAACCACCCTCAGTTATCTTTGACTATGCTGGTTTCATTGCTGATAGTATTCATTATCAATTGATCAATTTGCAGCTTGAGGGAGTATTCAGATATACCTCCTACCTTTTCCACATGTTTCTATATTTCCAATCAGATAATTTTCCAATTTCTCTTCAAAAACATGATATCGAAGGGAATCCTTTATCTGCCATCTTTTGGACATCCATGCTCAGGAAAGAATGCACAGACTTCAGTTATTCAAAGTTATTTGTACTTCCAGTGATTACCATGTTGACCAAAACAGAGCAGCCTAGAATAAGTGAAGAGATGAAAAAGATATTGCAATTATCAGAGCAAAGCAAAGTTGGTGACTGGTATTTGTATGAGAAATACACTGAAATCAGAGTCTTTGGGTCAAACTTGTTACCTTACAAGTTACCCAAACATCCTCCAATGAGGATCTTTGCCTTGGAGTACATCAAGCAGATCCTAAACTCTGATTCAATCAATTTCATGGCAGCTAAGAAGAAAACCCAATTTAAACTTAAAAATCAAATTGGGCCATTCATATGCAATCACAGGGATGCAGAGAAGGAAGCAGCAAAGCAGTTATCAGAATATAAATTGGAAGAAAGTTTTCCCTGGAACTATGATCCACAAGGGATTTTGAGCAAGCTAAGGGTCAAATGCAAGCTAACACCCTTTATTCATGAAACTAAACCAGAAATAGAAAAATTTGTTAGTCAGCTTGAATGGACTGAAAACACCTTAATAGATGCAGTAAGCAAAGGTAATACTAGTTTAACCTTAGAGACTGCAGATCAGCCAAAGAAGTCCTACAAAAGAATAAGGGAAGAAGGAGCCTATGTGGCAGAAACCACAACAGAAACAAAGTTCAAGATCATTTATAACAAGAGGCCCAAATTATATTCAATAGATAAAGGAAAAGTGACAATAGATGTGGAAGAAACAGAGCCTTTAAACACCAATACAGATTTGCCAGATACTAATGTGACTACTGTGATTATCAATGAGCCCAATCAAAATGAAGAAAACAATAGAGAAAATACACAGTTAATGGAAAGGAAACAAAGTATGGAAGCATCTTCCTCACATGCAGTGGAGGAAAAGGACTTGGATATTAAAGAGAAATATAAGCAGATCAAACTTAAGAATGAGGAAATCAAAACTGAAATATATTCTGAGTTCTTAAAGCAAAAGCCAGGTAATCAAAATAGATTTCTATCAGCCTTTGATACTCAAGTAAAAAATTGACTATGTCAGTATTGCAGCCCAAAGTATCAATGCCAAAAACAGTGTCAGACTATAGGAAAGTTGATCTAGAAGTAGATACTGATGCCATCTATGAATTGGATCAAATAGAGTTTCACAGGCAAAGCTTAGAGATGTTATATTCCACAGTTACCACAAAAGCTATGAGTGCTCAAAAGCTCCAAAACACCATCTCCAACATGCAAGATCAAATGAAGATGGACAAAGCCTCATTGTATGCCAAGGATCTAAGGATAAAAGCCTTAGAAGAACTAGTGTTATAGGTGGGATATCATCCTGCTAATATCAAAGCCGCTGAATTATTGATTAAAAAAAAATGAAGATATATCAGCTTTGAAGAAACAGCTCAAACTTTCTCAAAGTGAGCATCCTCAAACAAAAGGAGTCCTCCAAGAACAAAGTGAAAAAGGTGAAATGATGAATTTAATTCTTCAGTTAACAGCTCAGATTAAAGAGATGGAAATACAAATGGACAAGCTTGTCCAAGAAAAGGAAACAGTGAAAGAACCAGAAATTCCTATTGTCATCCCAGTTATCACTACAGCAGTGCCTTCAACTTTAGGAGAAAAGTTGGCACCCAAAGAGCCACTGGCCACTACAATGCCAGTGACTTCTTCCACAACTTCAGCTACTGAATCCTCTACAACAGCAGTGCAGCCTACAGATGAAAGCAGTCAACTAGTGAAAGCAATGGAAGAGATGTCTTTAAAGACAAATGAAATAAATAGATTGACAAAAATAGTCGAAAATCTTGAGAATTCTACTAAATTGGCTCAAATAAATGCCAAGACACACGAACAAAAAGCCATCAGATTAAGTGAACAGCTCAAGAAACTGCAAAGTGAGTTAGCTTTAACTGAGCAAATATCATATATCAAAAACTACCTACGGAATAATGTAATTGAAGCAATACATGATGTATGGCCTTCCATTCAAGTAATTTTTTAACAAAGGGAGTTATTACTAGCAGCACAAGCTGAAATTCAGAAGACACGAGATGAATTGGCTAAAAAACCAGAGCAAGTTGTAAGGCTGATCACTTTCCTTAACAGCAAGAACATACATGAGTTGGAAGAACTCAAAATCAATGACAGGACAACAACTATGCTAGAAATTAGGAAAGTCACAACCAAGAGAAAATTGAAGAGACAACTTGAAGAGAAATGTGAAACTATGAACACTGCCATAACCAGGTTCATGGTTAAGTTCACAAATTTAAGGCAAAAAGGACTGCCTGATATTATGGTTCTTAATGACAAGCTAATGCCTCAGAATGATTATGACAAAAAAATAAGGGAATTTGCCAAAGAACAGGTAAATAAACCACAAGGACAAGGCATTCTAACAGGGAAAGTCTTATTGAAGAACTTTGAAGACTTGTTTTATTTGCAGTATGACATCAAACACCTATTTGTCATCAAGCCAACCTTTGCTAGGTATACTGAAGCTGATGAGAATTTTAGGAAACTAAAAAATATACAAATTCCTAAAAATAAGGATTGGCAAGCACTTACTAATTTATTATGAAGAATGAAAGACAAATAAATGAAAGAGAAAAAATATGTTTGCTGATTTCACTGTCAAAACAGATTTTACAGCAGTAAAGCAGTTTGACTAAAGGTTAAAGAGTATCCGAAATGAAAGAGTATCAGTGAGAAAGAGTATCAGTGAAGGCAAGTTAGATTCCAAAAATCTAAGAGCCAGCAAGGAGGACACATAGGCAGCCAGCTGCTTCTTATCCTAAAACAGTTTCTATTTCTTTTGAATAAAATAGGACAGCTTGCTGATTTGTTAAGCAGTTGTCTCTATTATTGTTGTCAGATATTTTATTTTCCTAAGTTAATTCCTAGAAGTCTTCTAGGATATTTTGTAAAACATTATGTATAAATACTTCAACTTTAGAAGTATTTTGTGTGGAATAAAATTGTTGGAGATTACTATAGATATTTTGTTGGACTTGAAGGCTTTGTGTTACGAATTTGAGTAGCAGACTGGATCAAACCAAATTGACATCATATCAAAGATTCCGTTGTTAGAGTCACTTTGCAAATTTTCCTTCCGTTGATCAAACAATATGCTCTTACAAAGTGATTTTAAGGTGTCAAGGTCAAATTTCGTCATTTCAATGAGTCTTCAAGCAAAATTTGGTCACTAGGCATTAGGTCTAGGGTTGGTTTTCACTCTTTTCAAATTTGTCTAAATGTCAGTCCATGTCACCATTCAGATGAGTGTACCATCATTCAGAGAGTTTTCATCATCATGTCAAGTTCCGTTGGGTCATTTTACACCTCGTTCATGCTTCAGTTGTGCCTAGGTAAGGTCCATTTCCCTCTCCTAGGGTTTTGGAGGTAATTTCTCTTTGACGGTCAAATCATTGGAAAAACTTGTATCCTGATGTTCACACACCTTCCCCTATCCTTAATATACCTCATTAAACACTTCCCATCACTGAGATCCCTAAAATTCCTCATTTTTGCACAAACCCTAGTTTCTAGCCACAACTTGGCAATTTTTCTAGGGCTTGGTCCGTGTTTTCGGCCTCTTTTGGACCCCTTCCCCTCACCCAATCTCTGAGATTCCTTTCCCCTGCTTTCTAACTTCCCTCCCTACTTCCCAAAATTTCCCAAGAATTTAGGAAGCCCCTTATCCCCTTCATTTCGCTTCATTTCGACAAAATCCCTTATTTCACACACGGAGTGTTTTCACCTAAAATGATGCCTAGAGAAATAAAAGATGAATTTTGAAACTGAGAGAGGTTTTTGTCCACAACATCCCAAGGAAGAAAAACCTCACGTTTTACACAGGTATCATGGTTTTAGAGAAATGTCAAAAATACCGTTGCCTCAGGAGAATTGAATGCACCTCTGAAGTGACCTTGGGAAAATCAATATTTCTCCTAGCATGGTTGGCTAAATGACTTGCTTGATGAGTATAAGGATAACTATACACAAATATATTTCTAATGAGATATCATGAGCTCAATTTGGAGTTGAGGAAGACCTTCAAAAGTTGACTGCAACAGCGCTCTGCCTTGAGGCAGCCTCATTCTACTCATTTTGACTAGTGTTGGGAGATTTCATTTCTGACAGGGAAAATGAAGTTCAAATTGCAAAATTCCACTTGGGTTGGAAATTAGACTCCAAGATATTTCCAACGAGCTATCATACGCTCAATTTGGACACCGGGAAAGCCCCCAAAAGCCTCCTTCAAAATGCACTATGTAGCTACTCATAGAAAAGTGCGCGCTACCCATACAGGAGGGGCGCTACCCACATAAGGTGCACTACCCACATAACACCAACAGCCAGTGTTAATTAACACAAGTGCTACCCACTTGCCGGGCGCTACCCATTGGGCAGGGGCGCTACCCATACAGCGACAGAGCCAAAAATTTTTTGTTTTTGCGTCCGATTTTGAGCTCAAATGCCTCCATCGACTTGCAAGTAGGTTTCTAAAGGTTGCTCAGTAAATTTTAGCATGATTGTGGTGTTATTAATGTTGGGAAACAAGCCTTGGTTGAAGAGAAATGTATAAACCCTACATTTATATGCAGATTTAGGGTTTCGAATATATATGGACAGTCTTGTGAAGGGTTTGTGAACTTTTATGATTGGTATATATGCTCATGTCTGTATTGCTAGTGGCGCCCTAGCACATTATGTACATAATCCTCCCGCCCTTAATTTATCATCTTACCACTACTGTCATGGCCATTTGTTTCACTGTGGTCATTGTCATATTGTTCCCATTCTCCATTGATAAAACATAGTCCCATATTTGTTTGCTCCTTTGACAAATTTTGGCCATCATTACAAAGGCTGCACACTACATTTGCATTTGGTACTTATTTGTCAAAATCACTTGTGATCCAAAAACAGAGACTGTTTTATGCCACTAAACAGAGCTATTACCACTGTCACTTGTTTTCTTATGATGTTTTGGTACATGTGCAATATATTTGGGTTTTGAGCATACATTGAAGCCTTTGACTTCACTACACCTATATCAACACACATGTTGCAGACATCTTGTTTTCAAAGCCATGTCAGAGACGGATTCAGTTTATGAGCAAGGATATGAGCAGGACAGTGACTCAACCGTTGAGGTTGATGTACTGAGACGGAGCATAGCAGTGCACCAGTAGTGGTAACATATCAGAGAGGCCATAGAGCTTTTTTTGCAGCATCAAGACGAGTACTATCTCCACCCGGGGTGGAAGGGGTCTCGTTGACTTCATCAGCAGCGCGAGTACTATCTCCACATGGCGTGGAAGGGGTCTCGCCTTCTTCATCAGTGTAGGTACATTCACAGGATCATGATAGAGACAAAGACATGCTTCGTCACATGAAAGGTCATTATTGGGCTCGCATGCATGTTTGCAAAGCGAGAATGAAGATTCTGAAGAGGAGGTTGAGCGAAGCACTAAAACGGCGGAAAAGGCCTGATCCACTCCGGATTTTGGCCGAGGCTTCGTTGGCTGGGCATGATACATGATGGAGGGTCTTCGCTCCGAATTTGAGCAAATTCGGAGAAATTTTTGTCATTTTGAAATATTTTGGTCCAAAAACAGATTTTTCCGCTATACGGGTAGCGCGTCGATGTGCTCACTTTTTTTCGGGACACTTGCTGAAGGAAATATTTACATTTTTGGGTTTTTCATGGTAATTTATGCATGCTCAGGCATTTCCGAAGCATTTCATCAGATTCTGGATGGTCAAAAGGCTCAAAAACACCATGAAAACCACCTTGCTGCCACCTTTTGCACCAGCAGGAAGTACTTCTGGGAGAATGAAGTTTTGGAGGGGAAAATGAGCTCCAAATTGGGAAATTCCACTTGGGTTGGATAGCCAACATCTAGGGATTTCCAACGAGCTATAATGAGCTCAATTTGGATGCCGGGAAGTGCCTCAAAATTAGGTTGAAAGGCGCGCTACCCATATAGCTCAGGCGCGCTACCCATATAGATTTTTGGTCAAATTTTCAACTTCCAGCTCAGAATTTCGGCCAGATGGGACCAATTTTTCTTGTGGATGAAATTTTTGGGTTTTCATGATGTAAATTGATGGTTGGCATGTAACTTTGGCTCATTTTTACCTATTCTAGAAGATTCACTCTCAAAAAAGTGAAAATCATGTAAATGAATCAGTTTCCACTCTTTTAGAGGCAAGTTGTTAGCTACCTAGATTTTAGCTCCTTGATTATAATTTGGTTGAAACTGACCCCTGAAGGAGGAATTCGACCCCTAGAGGTGTGGGAAGGGGTTAGGATGATCTATATGATGTAATTTCTCAATCATTTTCAGAGGTTGGAGAGGTTGGACTCTTGGGAAACTTTTGGCACACTATTGTACATATTTTTCATATTTTAGCTAAGGAAAGATCAGAGGTTTTGCAGCACCTGTTGGGATTCTTGTGGCTTTCAGTTCTTGATGGTGTTTTCTCTCATTTTATTGTAATTTATTTCATTTTTAATGTATGCCATCCCTTCTTATGCTTCTGAAACTAAAATGAATGAGTAGATGAGGTTGAATCCATTGTTTACAGTGCTCTGCCTTTGAATTCGTTTAGTTTTGTATGTTTTCGCCTGTTTGAAAAGGATCCATGTTCATCCTTTCCCTTTTCATCTCCTTGTCTTTCTGATCCATCCATATACTCGATCAAAAGCATCAAGACTATTGCCTACCTCGCCCCAACTCGAATTCTGCAAAGATCTGGCCTTATCCCCGGACCCAAAATTGTTTTTCCCATTTTTTCAACAAAAAACCCAAAAAATCAAAATCAAACTTTCCTATCTCTTTACTAGCCTAAAATCAGTATTCGTTATAAGTCATCTCAGCTCCTTTGAAGACCTTTTTCCGAGATAGACCCGGAGAGGGCTCTCTCCGGGCCTCGTAGGGCTAGCTACGAGGCTGAGCGTGGTTTGATGTGGCCTTGAGTTTTACCTCATTTCAGCCTGAGGTAGATTTGAGCGCTAACATAGTGGCGACCATACTGGGGAAGAACTGGTTTGCTTGTTGATGTCATTTGTTTCATGAGCTACAGACGGAGCCTAAAGTCACACCAGGTAGCCTTCGAACTGCACATTGCTCTGCGAGTGCATAGTAGATAAACGCTGCTTCAGTCCATCTCCGGTCTAGCTTGTGAATATGACACTCGACTTGTAGATTGTCTTGCCCCAGTACGTGTATCAGGATCAGATCTGATGGTTGATGGTGGACAATGATCAGACATAAGAAGGCTGAAATCATTCACCTGGTGACTCCTGTAGAGACTCCACTGGAGAACTGACTCTTTCTCTGCGAAAATGAAAGGATCTTACACAAAGTTCAGGTATCTAAAGTGGAATGGTATTCAGGATCTAATCTGCTTTCTTGTAAATTACTTCTTCGCTGGTCTTGAAGCTGTCCTGAAAGTTTTTCAGAATTTGTTGTATGATAAAGGTGATCAAAATCTTCACTTGACCTATTCAAAAAGTGTAAATACTGAGTTTCCCTTTGATCCTGGCCTCCTTACTTTTCCCACATCTTATGATGACTCTCTTCAGAGTGATGAGCCTAAAGAAAACAAAACTGATCCCACAGCTCTTGTACATACCCCTACACCTTGTAAAATTCCAGATCGGTACAAACCTCTTGTTTTACCTTCTGTTCTTCATGCTTTCCCTACAAATTATGACCTATATCTACCAAGATTTGACGGTGAATGTAACAATGTCAACGCCGAGCAACATGTGCAGAATGTTGAGACTTTTCTAGATCTTTTTGAAGTTGATGATGAAGATGTTAGTATTAGGCTTTTTTCTCTTTCTTTGCAAGGCCAAGTGAAGAGTTGGTTCAAAGCCCTGCCTGATGCGAGCATCACAGATTTTCAGCAGTTTGTCAAAGTTTTCCTTGACAGGTGGATGATCGGACAGAATTTTTTGTTGATTATAGAAGAGTATAATCAGCTCAAAAGAATGCCAGGTGAGACAGTACAACAATTTTCTGCTAGATTTAACCAAGTTTATTATTCGATGCCAGTTGATATAAGACCTTCTCCTAGATCTGCTCTCTTGCACTACCCGGGTGCCTTTGATCTGTAAATGGAGTTTCAGCTGAGAGAAAAGAATATTGCAACGCTTCACGAAATGCAGAACAAGGCAGTGAATGTAGAGGCTCATTTGCTAATCTTGAGGGCAAGCTTGAAGGAAGAAGAAAAGAAGAATGTTTCAAAGCAGCTGACACCTTCAGAGGACAAGCTTGATCTTTTTGTAAATGCAGTAGAAGAGATGGTGCGGAAAATGACTACAAAAAATGAAAATGACATTCAAGAACAAGTTGCTGATCCAAAACATTTTGTTTCTGATCCCAGTTGTCATAGTGATTGTTTTATAGATCATTGTGAAGAAGAGAGAGCCGTTGATATGATGTGTATGTTTGATGATGTGTTGTATACTGATGATTTGCCTCAGTTTGATCAGTATGATGATGATTATGTTCTCCAAACAGAAGCTAATCTTGCAGATGAATCAGCAGCTAGTTTGTGCGAGGAGGAAGTTCACTTTCAGCAGCTTGAGTACAGTGATCAACCGATGCATATCAGCTATGACAATGATGAGGAAAGTGCAGCAAATTTTGATGTAAGTGAAGGATCTTTGCCTTTTTGTTTTGATTCGTTTCAGTTCATTAGAGATAACTTCCATGCAATCAGAAATCAAACGTCAACAAGTCTTGATCTGGATCGTCTTGAGGGCAACAAAAACTTCTCATATTCAGATTTGCAGCCCCCAAAAGTCATTGATTGTCAAGTTGCAGCTGAAGACTTGGAAGTGGGCACACATGATTTAATGATTCAAGGTGACTCCGTACCATTCTGTTTTGAATCATTTCAGTTTTTGAGAGAAAAATTGCATAGTAAATCTTCAAATGAGCAGCCTATAAGAAATCAACAATCTCTTAGTGTTAATGTTGAGGATGAGACAGATAACGAAATTCTTGAGCAGCCTGTAGCATCAGATTTGCAGCCACCAAATGAAATTGAAGGTCAGATTACAGATGAAGGTGTGGAAGATGAAATACATGATTTGATGATGCAGGAAAATTCTATACCCTTTTGTTTTGAAGCATTTCAGTTTATAAGGCAGAATCTTCGTAATATATCTCAAGGAAAAGATGAACAGCCAGTAGGATGTCATACAGTTTCAAGGGATACAGTGCAGCAGTCTTCTCAAGTTTTTGATGATCCTATTGCTCGTGTGTTGGATGATGTTTGCTGTAAAAGTTTTCCTTCATTAGTTAACCATGTGCCAGAAAAGAATGTTGATGATGATCTTATTCAAAAGTTGCCTTCATTGTCTTGTCTAACATATTTTTCATTACAAAGCTCATTTCAAGGTTTGCAGTCATATGAGGAGATTAATGAAGGAGACTTTTGTTCTGTTTGTAATCAGCAACAGTGTTTGGTTATTCACGAAATTCAGGATCTTTTTGGCAGCTTGCTGAAATCACCAAAGAAAGACAGCATAGAGGTGAGAAAATTTTTAAGATTAAGGTATGGAGATTATCTGGACCAGAGCTATGTTTATGAAGATCCATTCGCAGTATTCTTGCAGTCATCCAGTCAATTTATGCTTTGCAAGTTTATCAGCAGTCCACTTGGTTCAAAGTTTCCATGGGAGTTGCCTTTCAGTAGTTATTTCTCGTTGTTCATAAGCAAGCATGTGGGAAGAAATCAAACAGCAGCCAGCATGCTTACATGGTTGCATTGGCTGTTCCATTTCACTTGATCGGGTGGTGAAAAGTACAATTAGAGTAGGTTTGATGAATAAGCTCTACTTTGAGCATCTTTTCCAGCTTGTCAGTTGTGTTTAAGTATCGAGTCAGTTTTTAGTTGAGTGAGAGTCAATTTGTGTCATCAAGTCATCAGTTTTCAGTCATGCATTTCAGTTTGAGTTTTTGATTCCATTGCCCAATGGATAAGGCACTGGTCTGCTCTCCCAAAGATCTGTCGTTCTTGGCACCTCCATGGAGCTACCATCCCCATTGGAGCCAATGTTAGTGTCAGCCTTTGCAGCTTTCCTTCAATGATCAAACATGCTCTTACAAAGTGATTTTAAGGTGTCAAGGTCAAATTTTGTCATTTCAATGAGTCTTCAAGCAAAATTTGGTCACTAGGCATTAGGTCTAGGGGTTGCTTTTACTCCTGTCAAAGTTGTCCAAATGTCGGTCCATGTCACCATTCAGCTGAGTGTACCATCATTCAGAGGGTTGTCATCATCATGTCAAGTTCCGTTGGGTCATTTTACACCTTGTTCATGCTTCAGTTGTGCCTAGGTAAGGTCCATTTCCCTCTCCTAGGGTTTTGGAGGTAATTTCTCTTGGATGGTCAAATCATTAGAAAAACTTGTATCCTGATGTTCATACACCTTCCCCTATCATTAATTTACCTTATTAAACACTTCCCATCACTGAGATCCCCCAAATTCCTCATTTTTCCACAAACCCTAGTTTCTTGCCACAACTTGGCAATTTTCTAGGCTAGGCCTGTGTTTTGCCCTTTTGGACCCCTTCCCCTCACTCGATCTCTGAGATTCCACTTTCCCCTACTTCCTAACATCCCTCCCTACTTCCAAAAATTTCCCCAAGAATTTAGAAGCCCCCTATCCCCTTCATTTCGCTTCATTTCGACAAAATCCCTTGTTTCACACATCGGGATAAGTTTCACTCAAAAGATGTTTCAGAGAAATAAAAGATGAATTTTGGAAAACTGAGAGATTTTTTTGTCCAAAACATCCCAAGGAAGAAAAACCTCTTTCAATTTTTACACAGGTATCATGGTTTTAGAGAAATGTCAAAAATACCGTTGCCTCAGGAGAATTGAATGCACCTCTGAAGTGACCTTGGGAAAATCAAGATTTCTCCTAGCATGGTTGGCTAAATGACTTGCTTGATGATTCAAAGGATAACTAGACACAAATATATTTCCAATGAGCTATCATGAGCTCAATTTGGAGTTGAGGAAGACCTTCAAAAGTTGACTGCAACAGCGCTCTGCCTTGAGGCAGCCTCATTCTACTCATTTTGACAAGTTTTGAGAGATTTGATTTCTGACACGGAAAATGAAGTCCAAATTGAAAAATTCCACTTGATTTGGAAATTAGACTCCAAGAGCTTTCCAATGAGATATCACACGCCTAATTTGGACACTGGGAAGGCCTCTGAAAGCCTCCTGCAAAATGCACTATGTAGCGCACTACTCACAAGGTGCGCGCTACCCATACAGAGTGCGCGCTACCCACATAAGGTGCGCTACCCACATAACACCAACAGCCAGTGTTAATTAACACGGGCGCTACCCACTTGTTGGGCGCTACCCATTGGGCAGGGGCGCTACCCATACAACGACAGAGCCAAAAAATTTTGTTTTTGCGTCCGATTTTGAGCTCAAACGCCTCCATCGACTTGCAAGTAGGTTTCTAAAGGTTGCTCAGTAAATTTTAGCATGATTGTGGTGTTATTAATGTTGGGAAACAAGCCTTGGTTGAAGAGAAATGTATAAACCCTACATTTATATGCAGATTTATTCCTTAAGGGTTTTGAATATATATGGACAGTCTTGTGAAGAGTTTGAAAACTTTTGAATGGTAGATATGCTCATACCTATATTGCTTGTGGCGCCCGGCACATTGTGTACATCATCCCTTTCACGCCTTTTTCCATTCTACCACCGTTTATCACATCCTTCCATGTTTTCACATAGTCTCATGTTTTCTCACACAGTTTTTTTGCCATTGAACTACAATTTCCTATAGCTAATTGCTATTATTTCATGGCCACTATCTCCTATTGACAAATCAAACATGTACCATTGACAAATTTTAGCCAGCATTACAAAGGCTGCACACTACATTGCCATTTGGTACTTATTTCTATCAAAATTTTCTTGTGATCCAAAACAGAGACTGTTTTTACCCCTATCCACTAAAACAGAGCTATTACCATTGTGACTTATTTTCTTATGATGTTTTGGTACATATGCAACATATTTGGGTTTTGAGCATACATTGAAACTTTGACTTCACTACACCTATATCAACACACATATTGCAGACAACTTGTTTTCAAAGCCATGTCAGAGACGGATTCAGTTTATGAGCAAGGATATGAGCAGGACAGTGACTCAACCGTTGAGGTTGATGTACTGAGACGGAGCATAGCAGTGCACCAGTAGTGGTAACATATCAGAGAGGCCATAGAGCTTTTTTTGCAGCATCAAGACGAGTACTATCTCCACCCGGGGTGGAAGGGGTCTCGTTGACTTCATCAGCAGCGCGAGTACTATCTCCACATGGCGTGGAAGGGGTCTCGCCTTCTTCATCAGTGTAGGTACATTCACAGGATCATGATAGAGACAAAGACATGCTTCGTCACATGAAAGGTCATTATTGGGCTCGCATGCATGTTTGCAAAGCGAGAATGAAGATTCTGAAGAGGAGGTTGAGCGAAGCACTAAAACGGCGGAAAAGGCCTGATCCACTCCGGATTTTGGCCGAGGCTTCGTTGGCTGGGCATGATACATGATGGAGGGTCTTCGCTCCGAATTTGAGCAAATTCGGAGAAATTTTTGTCATTTTGAAATATTTTGGTCCAAAAACAGATTTTTCCGCTATACGGGTAGCGCGTCGATGTGCTCACTTTTTTTCGGGACACTTGCTGAAGGAAATATTTACATTTTTGGGTTTTTCATGGTAATTTATGCATGCTCAGGCATTTCCGAAGCATTTCATCAGATTCTGGATGGTCAAAAGGCTCAAAAACACCATGAAAACCACCTTGCTGCCACCTTTTGCACCAGCAGGAAGTACTTCTGGGAGAATGAAGTTTTGGAGGGGAAAATGAGCTCCAAATTGGGAAATTCCACTTGGGTTGGATAGCCAACATCTAGGGATTTCCAACGAGCTATAATGAGCTCAATTTGGATGCCGGGAAGTGCCTCAAAATTAGGTTGAAAGGCGCGCTACCCATATAGCTCAGGCGCGCTACCCATATAGATTTTTGGTCAAATTTTCAACTTCCAGCTCAGAATTTCGGCCAGATGGGACCAATTTTTCTTGTGGATGAAATTTTTGGGTTTTCATGATGTAAATTGATGGTTGGCATGTAACTTTGGCTCATTTTTACCTATTCTAGAAGATTCACTCTCAAAAAAGTGAAAATCATGTAAATGAATCAGTTTCCACTCTTTTAGAGGCAAGTTGTTAGCTACCTAGATTTTAGCTCCTTGATTATAATTTGGTTGAAACTGACCCCTGAAGGAGGAATTCGACCCCTAGAGGTGTGGGAAGGGGTTAGGATGATCTATATGATGTAATTTCTCAATCATTTTCAGAGGTTGGAGAGGTTGGACTCTTGGGAAACTTTTGGCACACTATTGTACATATTTTTCATATTTTAGCTAAGGAAAGATCAGAGGTTTTGCAGCACCTGTTGGGATTCTTGTGGCTTTCAGTTCTTGATGGTGTTTTCTCTCATTTTATTGTAATTTATTTCATTTTTAATGTATGCCATCCCTTCTTATGCTTCTGAAACTAAAATGAATGAGTAGATGAGGTTGAATCCATTGTTTACAGTGCTCTGCCTTTGAATTCGTTTAGTTTTGTATGTTTTCGCCTGTTTGAAAAGGATCCATGTTCATCCTTTCCCTTTTCATCTCCTTGTCTTTCTGATCCATCCATATACTCGATCAAAAGCATCAAGACTATTGCCTACCTCGCCCCAACTCGAATTCTGCAAAGATCTGGCCTTATCCCCGGACCCAAAATTGTTTTTCCCATTTTTTCAACAAAAAACCCAAAAAATCAAAATCAAACTTTCCTATCTCTTTACTAGCCTAAAATCAGTATTCGTTATAAGTCATCTCAGCTCCTTTGAAGACCTTTTTCCGAGATAGACCTTGTGAGAGAGCCCTTCTCCCCGTCCTCGTAGGCTAGCTACGCCGAGCGTGGTTTGATGTTGCCTCGCGAGTTTTGCCCCCTGCACCGAGGCAGCCCGAGCCGCTAACACCCGG